>APFE030968269.1:34049-58793 GCA_000404065.3 Pinus taeda | reverse complement strand
GAACTCATGAGGGTCATTATGAATTTTTGGTCATGCCTTTTGGCCTTACCAATGCACCTTCAACATTTCAAGGTTTGATGAATTCAATTTTCAAACCATTCCTTAGGAAATTTGTGTTAGTATTTTTTGATGATATACTAATCTACAGCAAGTCTTGGAAGGATCATGTTGAACATGTTGACAGGGTGCTACAACTATTGGAGGAGAAACAATTATATGCAAAAAGATCCAAATGTTTCTTTGGAATCCAGGAGGTGGAATATTTGGGTCATATTGTATCTCATGAAGGAGTTAAGGTAGACCCTAGAAAAATTAAAGCCATTAAGGAATGGAAAATCCCCACATCCATTAAGCATCTGCGAGGATTTCTCGGGTTGACAGGGTATTATCGCAAGTTTGTTAAGAATTATGGGAGAATAGAAGCACCTATCACAACATTATTGAAGAAAGATGCATTTTCATGGACTCTAGAAGCAACAAAGGCCTTCGAACATCTTAAAGAGACAATGTGCCAAGCACCAGTCTTAGCTACACCAGACTTCACAAAAACCTTTATTGTGGAATGTGATGCTTCAGGAAATGGAATTGGTGCTATTTTAATGCAAGATGAAAGACCCTTTGCTTTTGAAAGTTATCCAACCAAGGGAAAGTTTTTACATAAATCTATTTATGAGAAGGAAATGTTGGCAATACTCCATGCACTTAAGAAATGGCGACCCTACCTAATGGGAAGACACTTCAAGTAAAAACGGATCATGATAGCCTTAAATACTTTTAGAACAAAGATTATCCTCTGAAGAGCAAAAAAAGTGGGTCACAAAGATGTTGGGTTATGACTTTGAAATCATCTACAAAAAAGGGAAGCAAAATGTGGTGGCAGATGCACTCTCAAGAAAGGATGAGGATGTGGAAGCATTGTTGTGCGCCATTTCTATTATCCAACCAGATTGGATAACGAAGCAAGGGAGGAATGGAAGAATGACGAAGAAGTGTGGGCACTTATTCAAAAGTTACAACAAGATTCCAGTACGTCTCATACATTTAGCTGGAAAAAAGATTCGTTATGGTACAAAGATCGCTTATACCTCTGTAAGAATTCCCAGCTAAAACAAAAGATTCTTATGGAATTGCACACTTCTCCCTTAGGAGGGCACTTAGGATTTTTAAAAACTTACCACAGGGTTAAGAAGGAATTTTTTTGGGATGGCCTTAAATCAGATATTCAAAAGTTTGTGGCAGAATGTTTGGTTGCCAACAAAATAAAGTGAAAACAATTAAGACACCGGGTCTATTACAACCTTTATCCATTCCAAGCCAACATTGGGAGGAGGTTTCAATGGATTTTATCACAGGTTTACCCAAGTCTGAGGGAAAGAGTGTCATCATGGTGTAGTTGACAGACTTAACAAGTATGCACACATTTGTGCATTATCACATCCATTTAAAGCCAATACAGTTTCTACTGCATTTATGGAAACAATTCAAAAGCTACATGGAAACCCAAAGATTATTGTAAGTGACAGAGATCCCATTTTCACTGGGAATTTTTGGACATAATTATTTTCTTGTCTTGGTACTCAGTTAGCTCATAGCTCATCTTATCATCCTCAATCTAATGGGCAAACTGAGATAGTAAACAAATGTTTGGAAGGATATCTTCGTTGCTTTGTATCCGATAAACAAACACAATGGGTCAAATGGCTGCCTCTGGCTGAATGGTGGTATAACACTTCCTTCCATACAACAACAAAAATGACCCCATTTATGGCACTTTATGGGTATCAACCACCATCCATCACATCATATTTAAGAGAAAATTCTAAGGTTCAGGCAGTGGAACATCACATCGAACATCAACAACAAGTACTCAAACTCTTAAAGGATAACCTCGTGTTGGCACAAAATAGAATGAAACAATAGGCAGATCAACATCGCAGTGAAAGAAGTTTTGATGTAGGTGATTGGGTATTCCTACGACTACAACCATATACGAAAATGTCCCTTAAGCAAGTTAAGAAGGACAATAAATTATCACCAAAGTATTACGGTTCGTACAATGTGTGGAAAAAGATTGGTACTATGGCATACAAATTGGAGCTTCATGCAGCTTCTCGATTGCACCCAGTTTTCCATGTTTCATGTTTAAAGAAGGTTATAGGCGACAAGCTCCCAGTTCAAACAATATTGCCCGAACTTGACGAGGAAGGAAAAATTATATTGGAACTGGAAGCAGTCACAGAAACAAGATCTCGACAGCTACGAAATCGATCAATTTCGGGGTATTTTATAAAGTGGAAGAACTTATCTGCGGAAGATTCCACATGGGAGGATGAGAATTTTATACAGAAGTATCCAGAACTACTCAAGCGTTGAGGACAACACTTTTCTTGAAGGAGAGGGGCATGTTGGGTCCCTATAATACTAGTGATTACCCCATTACTATGGTAGTTATACCCCATATTAATATTGTTGTGCCCCTATTACCCCCATATTGTTATTACTGTGCCCCATAGAATCCCTCTAGTGTTATTTTTGTGGCTTATATTATTATTGTTAAGTAGGCTAGGTTATATTGTGACTCCTTAGACTCCTATATATAGAAAGGAGGTTTTTTCATTTGAATCATCCCAGAATTGTCATTTATGTAATGTAAAGGAGGTTGCCCCCTCGAAGAGGCTGAATTCTAAGGCGTTGATCTATCTTTTCTATCTTTTCTTGAGCTGGTTTCATAACAACCCCTGTGCCATATTCCAAGCATGAATGTGGGATCTCATAAAACACATTAATCCAAAACAATCAAGGGCTTCCAGAGGCCATCCACCTCAACCCATCAATAGTGATTCCACCTCATTGTCAGACATCACAAAACCATTATCATATTAGTCTCCATCCAAGCCTTCCAGGGCTTCCACAACGTTTGTTCCAACCAAGTCTTCCACGACTAGTAACTCAACCCATAGTTGTTGTGGGGCTTCCATATTGTTTTTCAACCAAGGCTTCTAGGACTAGTAACTCAACCCACCAATGGATTCCAGAGTGTTTGTCCAATCAAGGCTTCCAGGACTAGTAACTCAACCCAAGTTGTTACAGGGCTTCTAGAGTGTTTGTTGAACCAAGGCTTCCAGGCACTAGTAACTCAACCCAAGCTAAGGAAACATGAGAACAAACCAAAAAAAACAAGGAACTAAACCCACAATCGCCATGGCTATCCAATAAATGGAAAGGCTAGGAAATCCACTGTTAATCCAAGAAATCCTCCATGCTAGTGATAGATCATGACCAAAGAACCACATGTATATGTCATTCATGCCAAAAGTAGTGACAAAAAAATACATGTAACTCGGTAACTGCAAGCAAAGCCCACTATAGTTGCTAATCCAAATGTCCTATTGTGATTTCCTACTCTTCCTTTTCCTTCTTGCTCCAAAAATCCAAGTATGCCACACCCCCCAAGAGTGCTCCAAGAAAACTCTAAGTATCCAACAGTATGATAGAGGGAGAGAGAATAATAAGAGGTCTCCAACATTGAACTAACAAAAGATTACCAATTGATTCTCAGAAGCCTTTTTATGAATGAGGCCTCTATTTTCTTCATTTTCCATTATTTTCCTTCAATTTCCTCCTCACATGCAACTTGTGACCTTTCACCTCCCTTTTTTTGTAATTTCCATTATTTTCATAAATAAATGTACCAGAAATTCAATTTTCCCTTTGCCATTGCCTTTTCCAATTTCCTTAGCCATTAATCAATCACAAGTTATCCCCATCACTTTGATTTTTCCCAACATTCAGCTTGGAATAAGAATCTTATCAATTGTGGTTATTATTTTGCCTTTATTAACTTTTATTACATGGAATTTTCACTAGGGCTATTACAAAACCCTCCCCCTTGGGGGAACACTGTCCTCAATGTTCAACAATGCCTATAACCACAAAACTGCTGCAAGTAAAATATACTTTCAATGGAGCTTTATAACTTAGCTCGTTGCAGTATTTATAATGATCAACATGCTGAGAGGAAAACCAACATGAAAACATAACATCATAATGACATGACACTCATATTTCTTATTGGACCTTTATAACATAGCTCCAGGCAATATTTACATCCATATACATATGTCCATATAGAAACATCACCAAAACATGTACCAAAACATATACCAATCACCATACCAAATTTCTTTGCCTCAATCGAAAAACAAGGAATGATACATATCCCACATTTGATCCTACATCTTCCATGTAGCTTCATCGGGCCCAAAGTGCTTCCAGTTCACCTTAACTTTCTCGATTGCTCAGTTTTGAAGCATAAGAACCTTTTTCTACAATATACATTGAGGCTCCGGTTGGAATTATCCATCTAGTTCCACCTAAAATATATACCATTCAATCACATGATCAACATATTTAACATACTTCTTAAGAAATGACACATGGAAAACATCACAGACTTTTACTATCGGAGGCAGTGTAAGTCAATATGCTATTGGGCCAATCCTCTCAATGACACTGAAGGGTCCAAAAAACCATGGTGCCATATTGCCACATGGTAAAATCCATAAGGAGATCTTCTTTGGTTTGATGCACAAGTACACCTTTTCCCCAACCTGGAACTCCTTGGACAAACTTTTCCAATCTACATAGCTCTTCTTCTTATCTTGTGTTGCCTTTAGATTCTTGTTTATAACCTACATTTCTTGTTCCATGTCTACCAATATGTCTGGTCCAATCAACACCAGGTTAACTAGATCACTCCAACTGGTAGGATTATTGCAACTCTGCCCATGCAATCGCTCAAACAGACTCATCCTCAAAGATTCCCAATACCCATTGTTGTAAGCGAACTCTATAAGTGGAATTTACTCTTCCCACTTTCACTACTTATGCATCACATACACCCTCAACAGGTCATCCAATATCCTGTTGACCCTCTTTGTCTGTCCATCTATCTACAGATGATAAGTTGTACTGAAGGCCAACTCTGTGCCTAAACCTGCAAACAACTCCTTCCAAAACTTGGAAGTGAAATTTGCATCCCTATCTAACATGATCTTCTTCAGAGCACCATGTAATCTGACCACATCTTTGATGAATACCTATGATACATCGCTAGCTAAGAATGTAGACTTCACTGGAATGAAATGTGCAACATTTGTCAACATTTCTATGATAACCATGATGGAATCATGATGTCTCACTATCCTCGGAAAACCTATGATGAAGTCCATGGAAATGACTTCTGATTTCAATTCTGGAATCATAATCGGATGTAGCAGTCCACTTGGATGTTTACACTCTACCTTCACACGCTGATAATCAAAAAACCTAGTCACAAACTCTGCTACATCCTTCATTAGGTTCGACCAATAATAAAATATCTCCACTATTGTCACTGTCTTTTGATAACTTGGGTGACCTGAATATGGTTTCATACGAAACTCCCTCAAGATCACCTTCTTGAGCTCACTCTATTTGGCACATATATCATGTCTCTGAATCGAACCAACCCATATGCTGTAAGGAAATAATCCACATCTTGTGCACCTGCACCTGCACCTATACTTGTACCACTACCTGTACCTATACTACCACTTGTACCTGTACATGTAATATGTTGCAACCTGTGCATAATCTCAATATATTTCACATCTTGCTAACCTGCCTACAAGATCCTATCTTGTAAGTCTACCCCATAGGAGCTCATAGCTGCTAAGTGATTTACCTGTACCTTCCTGTTAAGAGCATCTTCCACTCTTTTTTCTTTACCTTTGCTATACATAATCTCAAAATTGACCTCACTGATCATAGCCAACCACCGAGCCTTCTTACCATTCAGATTCGATTGGTTAAATAGATACCGTAAACCACTGTGATCACTCATCAATGCAAACCTCCTTCCCAGAAGATAGTGCCTCCACATATTCAATGCATGTATAATCATTGCCAACTCAAGATCATGCGTGGGGTAGCTCTTCTCGTGCTCATTCAGTTTTTTAGACTCCTAGCATACCACCTTTCTATCCTACATGAGGACTCCACCAATTCCCTTCTTGAAAGCATCTGTGCATACTACTTGTTTGTATGGATCTACAATCTTTAACATTTGTGCATGCATCAATAACTACTTATGCTACTCAAAACTAGACTCACACTCCTCTATCCATTCAAACTTCTTAACCTTCCTCTGCAATGATGTAATAGGATCAGCAATCTATGAGAAGTTCTTGATGAGCCTCCTATAATATCCTACCAACCCCTTGAAATATCTCACATAATATACATTCTTGGGAGCTACCAATTCCATGATGGCCCTTATCTTTTCTGGATCTACTGTAATGCCCTCCTTAGAGAAAACATGTCCTAAGTAATGTACCTCAGTCTTAAAGAAACTACACTTGATGAGCTTAATATAGAATTGATGTTCTCTCAACAACCTCAACACTACTGCTAAGTGCTCGACATGTTCTTCCTCACTTTTAGAATATACCAATATAACATCAATGAACACAATAACAAACTTATCCAAATACAGACAAAAACACTATTCATCAACCACATAAATGTAGCTATATCATTAGTCAAACCGAACGGAACTACAACAAACTCATAATTTCCATACCTGGTCTAGAAAGCAGTCTTGTAAATGTCCTCCTCTTTGAAGCATACCTGATGATATCCGGATCTCAGATCAATCTTCGAGAACACTACTGCTCCCTTGAACTGATCAAACAATTCATCAATCCTTTGAAACATATACTTTTTCTTGAAGGTCACTTTGTTAACCTGCCTATAGTCAATGCATAATCTACAATTATGATCTTTCTTCTTTACAAACAATATCGATATGCCCCATGATGATACACTTGGCGTAATGTATCACTTTTCCAACATTTACTTCAACTGTAGCTTCAACTCCACCAACTTAGGTGTCCTCATCCTGTAAGGTGCCTTTGATGCTGAAGATTCCCCTAGCACCAATACAATAGAAAAGTCTACCTCCCTATGATATGGAGACTCTGTAATGTATTCAAAAAATACATCCTTGAACTGCTATAAAACTGGGTACCTTCTCAACACATTTGCATCCTCAATTTCCTTACCTTTGTCACTAGAAATGTGCACTACAAATAACACACACCCTTTCCTGTGACTAAGACTTGCTTGCATAGTTGTTACCCTCCTAACTGATGTGGATTTCTTCTTTCCCTGTAAGACTCTTGGTTCACGATTTTCATCAACACACTCAATTGATTTTTCATAATAATCTACCTTGGTTATATGAATATACAACCAATCCATGCCCAACAACATAATGTATGATCCCAACAGTAATACATTCAAATGTGTTGCAGTAGGCATACCATTAAAATCAAATACACAAGCTCTTACCCAATGGTAAACTCGCTTCTTGGTAGTTGTATCCAACTACACTAACCAAGGTTCTACATGCAATTTATCACTCAAACCACACTTATTCACCAAGTCAAGACTAACATAGCTATAATTAGATCCAGGGTCAATCAAAATAGATATAACTTGATCACAAATCTTACCATCCATACCAATGATGGATATCTAATGGTTTGCTTGTTTGCTATCCAATGCAATACGAGGAATGCTCTAACCAACATCCTCAACAGTCTATGTATCTTGTGCACTATATATTTGAGGCCTTGTACCCTGACTCTAGAGACAATCTCTCCTGCAATGATATTTTCCACAAGTCTAACACTCTATAGGCTTCCATCTTGCCTCATTTTTTTGTTCTTCATATCAATGTGCTTGTCCTCTATCTGATGCATTGAACTTCTTAGATGGCACTACATTTTTTTTTAATCTATACCCTGAGGTCTTGCTTACTTTCTATCCCATTTTCCTTTGTTATTTTCATTACCTTTCCAATCTGGCTTAGTCTCATAATTTTGCTTCGATAGTTCATAGAAATGCATTAACTTTCGAATGGCTTCCTCCAATGACCTAGGCTCATCGAACTCAATCCTATCTTTGAATGCAACTGGTAATCCACTAATGAACCTCTGAATCTTAGCCTTCTCCTCCATGAGATAAGGCACATACCTCAGTAACTCCAAGAACCTATTAGTGTACTCCTCATATGTCATTGACCCCATCTTTAGCTCATAGAATTATTTTTCCCTGTCATAAAATTACCTCTACGGAATATACTTCTTCTTGAATAGACCCTCAAACTCACTCCAAGTCAAGTCCTCTTCATGAATACATTTGACATTCTTCACTTCTTCCCACAAATGTTTGTTTTACCTTTGATACTGAATGTAGATACTCTAGTTTTCATGTTCTCTGAATAGTCATGCAACCTGAAGAACTTCCTCATGGCAAGCAACCATGCCTGTGAATCTTATGGTTTCGTCATCTCTCCATCAAAAGAAGGCAATTGTGCTTTCTTAAAATCATCTGGAAGTATCCCATATCACTTGTCCTATAAGGATGATAATGATGATAATCATAGTGCCTATCTGAATCAAAACTGGATTAATACCTATATCTATCCCTCCTCCTATCTGGATTGTCCAATAATTTTCCATCTCTAACCATGTCATCTATATTTGACATGTGACCCCCATGTGACCTACTACCATATGCCCCATTAGTTCTATCCTCCTACTCATAGCTGATCCGACGTGGTCCCTATCATTGTAAATCTAACAAACTCTGAAGTATCACTGCATTTACCTCTGTTTGTTTCTCTTTTGCCTGCATTATTATTTCATCATCTACCTTACAACTTATTTCTTTCTTTAATATTCTCAGTATATTTACCAAATTGGAAGAGTTCCCAACACCATACTACTCTTCTTATTCATAGGGAGAGTCTTTGTAATCTACCATCTTGCTAGCCATTTGATATTTCTTCCTGCAAGGTATATCATGTCAGCTAAACAAAATCACAATAAACAAATGTACCTTATTATAGCTCAAGGAGGATACCTTGTCTGATAGATCAACAAATCAGTGTGATACATGTATAACATAATCATGACAACATATAGAAACATAACACATAAGTATATAACCATCCAACCATCATTCCAGCTAGGTACCAGTCATCAATGCATGACCTTATCAACAATGAATACCACGACCTCACACAGGACAACCATCGTTACATCACTATAAACTTGACCATATGCAAAAATTAACATGCACAAGCAATGTGTAACCAACCATATGCATAAACACATGTAATGAATCATAAATGAACAACGCTTGTAACCAAACCTACAAGAATGATACATGTAACCAAGCATACAAGAATGTAACCAAACATATGAGAATGTAACCAAGCATGAAAAATGATACATTTAAGCGACATATAACAACATTTAATTAGTCATACACTCATGATGATGCACTCCACAATAACAACATCAAATTCCATAAGAAGTCATCACTACAGCCATGATCAATATTATGCAAATGCAACAAGCAGATGGAATGCAAGTGTAAGAGGCACACATTCAACTGACATGCATGCATGACCAACACACAACCCATCCAGTTTGAGGGGTGAAACATGCTTTGATATCACTCTATAACACCCTCCTGCCACATCTACCTAAGCAATCATCCAGTTGGGGTAAACATGCGATGAGAGGCCACTATGATACAATTTGACCTCCTAAGTCACATTAAGAAAGTGGAACTGTTGGAAACACACCATACATACATTCAACATCAGCATTATGGCCCTCAGGAACCAATCCAACCTTTCTACCAACCAGCCCCTTGGTCCCAATGAGCTTTTGGACCACTTGACCGCTGGGCGCTCTCATGCTATGGGCATGCCAGCGTCTAGGAACCTCTAGATGCTCTCATAGGCATGCAAGCCAACATCCAGGGTCGTTTTAGATAGTGCTATGCCAACGTCCCTATGATTTGAGATACTCTTTTAGGCCCAGAGCCAAGGTCATTGCCCATAATTGAAAGACATCTTAAGAATAGTAAAATAACAAGGAAGTGATAGTATAAATGCAATCACTTGAATGAGACCTTGATTGGACCCTTACTAGCCATGACAGGCATTTCGTCAAACATTTCACGTATATGTAATCTACAGGTGTAAATAAAATATCTGAGCATAGGGGTCTCATAATTAGCTGAGAATCACTAAGAAATATTGATGCCTCAACACATCAACTTCCATTTCATCCATTAGGTCATCGATACGTTACTCATTCATTATCAATAAAAACATGAGAAGAGCCATACATAGCTTTTGTCATAAAACAGATATATATATATATATATATATATATATATATATATATATATATATATATATATATATATATATATATATATATATATATATATATATATATATATATAATATATATATATTATATATATAATATATATATATATATATAATATATATTATATAATATATATATATATACATATATAACCAACATAATAGAAACAAAAATACCAATGAAATCACATCCATATGATCCACATATAAACCAGTATAATACTCATAGAAATACGAGGATAAATAACCTCATATTGATGATGCAAAATCCAAACTGAGGATGGGACTTGCACATTCCACCGGACCATAGAATGGATGAGCCCAATCTCTCTTCATCTAATCACCCCTGTGCCATATTCCAGGCATGAATGTGGGATATCATAGAACACATCAATCCAAAACAATCCAGGGCTTCCAAAGGCCATCCACCTCAACCCATCAATAGTGATTCCACCTCATGCTTGGACATCACAAAACCATCATCAGATTAATCTCCATCCAAGCCTTCCAGGGCTTTTAGAGTGTTTGCTCCAACCAAGGATTCCATGAATAGTAACTCAACCCATATCTTTCGTGGTGCTTCTAGAGTGTTTGTCCAACCAAGGCTTCCATGACTAGTAACTCAACCCACCAAGGGCTTCCAGAGTGTTTTTTCCAACCAAGGCTTCCAAGACTAGTAACTCAACCCCAAATTTTATAGGGCTTCTAGAGCGTTTGTCCAAACAGGGCTTCCAGGAACTAATAACTCAACCCAAGCTAAGGAAACATGAGAACCAACCAAAACAAACAAGGAACTAAACCCACAAACTCCATGGCTATCCAAGAAATGGCAAGGCTAGGCAATCAACTGTCAATTCAGCCAATCCTCCATGTGAGTGACAGATCATGACCAAAGAACCATATGAATATGCCATGCATGCCAAAACTAATGAGGAAAACATACATGCAACTCAGTACCTGCAAGAAAATCTCATTGTAGTTATTGATATCAATGTCCTCTTGCACTTTTCTACGCTTCCTTGGCCTTCTTTCCCCAAAAATAAAAGTATGCCACACTCTCCAAGAGTGCTCCAATAAAACTGTAAGTATCCAAGAGTATGAGAGAGAGAGAGAGAGAGAGAGAGAGAGAGAGTAATGAGAGGGCTCCAACACTAAACTAACAAAAGGTTACCAATTGGTCCTCATAAGCCTTTTTATGAATGAGGCCTCTATTTTCTTCATTTTCCATTATGTTTCTTCAATTTCCTCCTCACGTGCAACCTGTGACCTTTCACTTCCCTTTTCTCCTAATTTCCATTATTTTCATAAATAAATGTACCAAAAATGTTTTTTTTCCTTTGCCAATTTCCTTAGCCATTAATAAATCACAAGTGATCCCCACCATCAGGATTTTGCCCAACATTTAGCTTGTAATAAGTGTCCCATAAACTGTGGTTATTATTTTTCCTTTATTAACTTTTATTACATGGAATTTTCACCAGGGATATTACAGATCGACTAAAGGGTCCAACAGAGAGATGAAGAAAAACGACTAGAGTAAAATCAAGTGCTTTGGTTACTGTCAGAATATTCAATATGTCAACCAATGTCCTAACTAGAACAAGGGATAAAAGAAGAAGGGGAAGCAACAAATAACAACTTCAGTGGAAATTATGGATTTGTCTTTGAGGTTAGAGGACAAATTCACTCTCATAGCTTGCCTCTCTAGCTCTATATCTATAATTGTCTAGTAAATCAATAGTGGAGCATCAACACATATGAAGAGATTTAGATAATTATTTTCCAGATACCAAGAAGAAGAGATGGGATTCAAGATTCAAATGGGGAACAAGTCAAAGTGTACTCCCATTGGGATAGGAATTTTCAACATTCAAAAAGAGTTAGGAAATAATACTAATGTTACTAGGGCTATGCGTAGAAGGCCTAAACTGTGAGGAGACTTTTGTTTCAGTCACCAAGTACACTTCTATCAAGGTCATTATCTCTCTAGTAGCGTAGATAGGATGATAGATTCACCAGATGGATGTCAAGATAACTTTCCTGAACAAGGTGATAGAGGAGGAGGTGTATATTGAATAGCCATAAGGATTTGAGATGCATGGAGGGATACTCATGCTTTGAGGTTGAAGAGGGCACTATACAGATTGAAGCAAGCTCCCAGAGCATGGTCTAGTCAGATCAATAGTTACTTGAATTACATGGGCTTCGTGAAAAGCGAGGAAGATTCTAACCTCTACTATTTTATGATAGAAGGTGAGTTGCTTATTCTCGTACTTTATGTGGATGATCTATTTCTAACATAGTCAGTAGGGCTTAGGAGAACTACAAGAGGGACTTATCAGAATAATTTGAGATGAATGACTTGGGAGTAATGCATTATTTCTTAGGACTAGAGGTATGGTAGATAGATGGGGGACTTCCTTGGGCAAGGGAGATAAATTATGGAGACCTTGAAGATATTTGGGATGCATAATTTTATAAATCCGTGTCTACACATATGTTTACCAACTGGAGGAAGATAAATGCAACAAAGGATGTATCAGTGGGCCCAAACTTGTATATGCAACTCATCAGATCTCTTATGCATATGGTAAACACGAGGCCAGAAATTTGTTTCATGGTCAACACTCTTAGTCAGTTCATGGTAGAACTAAAGAGAGTACATTCGACATCAACGAAACATGTATTGCGGTCTCTATGAGATACAACCAAGTATGGTCTAAGATATACTCGAGGTGATGGTGTTAGATTGATGGGATATAAAGATGCACACTGGGCAAGTAGTGCAGTGGATTAGAAAATCACATCAGGGTGTTGCTTTGGTATTGGGTTAGGGCTTGTCTCTTGGGGTAGCAAGAAGCAGAATTCCATGGCATTAAGTTCTACAAAGCTAGAATACATGGTAGTGAGCATGGATGCATGTGAACTATTTGGCTTTAGAAGGTGTTAGTGGCATTATTTGGTCACAGGAAGTATTTGACCAATATCTATTTTGAGAATCACAATTTCATTAAGCTCTCTGATAAGCTAGTGTTTCATGATAAGTTGAAACACATAGAAATCAGTTGCCATTTCATAAGAGATTGTGTACAACATGGATCATTTCAGTTATAGTACGTTCCCATAGATCAATAGGTTGTAGATATTTTGATGAAGGCCTTAGGTAAGGAAAATTTTGCCTGCTTCAGGGATAAGTTGGGAGTAGCGGAGAACACCTTCCTTGTTAAGAGGGAGTGTTAGTTGTTGGTAGCTCAGAAATGATTTCTAGTCTCTATTGGTGTCTAAGAGGATAAAGAACATATGAGGATAATTATCTCCAAGACCCAAAAAAAAAATCTAAGAAAAATTTCTTAGCTAGATTAGTTAGCCAATTATTAAATATTGTCATGTCTAACTTAGCAAAACTAGTAATTAAATCATATTAATAGAGGTAAATCAAATTTTCTCTAGTTACTTCTATAAAATTCATGAGAAGGGGTCAATATGATCTTAGTCATCGATTTGAGATAGATCATGGTTGTTGGTTTCGAAACCAAAGATTATAGGAGCAAATCGATTGGGCTTTTGGAGACACACAAGGGAGTTCAAATTACCTAGTTGTAGTGAAAGCAAGGGTGCAGTTTGAGCAAGGGAGACACCAACAGAAGGGTTTTAGTAGAGAAGATTGAGGATAAAATTTCTGAAGAAATTTTCTCAATTGATTTCCAGTTTCTAGTGAGAGGAACGAGGTCAAATTCATCAGTAGAAGAAGGGCCAAATTTGGTAATGCAAGTAGCCATTTTGCCAATGTGTGTGACAAAGGGGTTCGATTTACTTTCCAAGTGCGAAATCATTTTCCTAGAGGGAGTGTGAGTTGGACAGATGAGTTGTTGGAGGTAGATTTGCTTGTAGGATAATTTTCCTAGAGGCAGTCCAAGTTGTAGTCATCCAGTGTAAATTGCTGGGAAGGAGTGTGAATAACATAGAGAGGCCAAGACTTTCTGTAGAGGGAGACTTTATGGTTGATTTGGCCAAGAGAAAATTATTTTTAAATTTTTTTTGAATGAGAGGCAAGCATATTATAATTATCAAATTTTTCTGAAGATTAATAATAAAACCCTCATCTGCAAAACTCGTTTTCTCCACAATAGGATTTTTCTAGGGACATTTGTCCAAAATATTGGTATCAATTTTTTGCATATGTGCATTATTTTCTTAGTTCCTGTTATTATCTGTGAAAATTACATTAGTGATTTTATTAGTTATTTGTCGTGATTAATTTATGAAGAAAAATAATATGCAATAGATAGAAGAATAATTTCCAGTTGTTATAATTAAGGAAATTTCACAAATTTTGCCTCTCAAATAAGGAAAGACAATACAATTTGGGACCTAGAGGATGAATAAAGTAGGAAAGTATTCAAAACTAATGGATCTTCATAAGGAGGTTGTTGAATATTTTAGGAATCTATTCAAATCCAGGGAAGGGGTGGGCATTGACACTAAATTGGGAGTCATTTCTTCATATCGATAGATGTTCAATGAGGATAATGAGGCTATTGGGAAAACAGGTCACATTCGATGAAGTGGTATCTATGCTAAATTATTTTGCAAGGGACAAAATCCTAGGTTCAAATGGGTGTACCATGGATTATTCCTTCATTTTAAGGATATTATGGGATTGGATTTGTTACTCTTAGCTAAATAATTGAGAATTTTCTGTAAAATCACGCGTGATTTAAATTCTACCTTTATTGCTTTGATTCCAAAAGTTTCAAAGGCTTCTTCTTTCAAGGATTATCGACCTATTTCTCTATGCAATATTTCGTATAAGATGGTTTCGAACATTATTTCAACTAGGTTGAAGGATAAGCTATCCAAATTCATTACCCCTAGACAATTTTCTTTTTTTAAAGCATCGAAAAATAGAGGACTTTGTTCCTATTGCGCAGGAATGTATGCATTCAATCAAGGTTAAAAAAAAGGAGGCATTATTGTCGAAAGTAGACTTGATTAAAGCATATGACTGTATGGATTGGGTCTTTATAAGGATGGAATTACACAAATTTGATTTTCTTTTGGAGTGGTTAATTGCATTATGGTTTGCATTACTTCAGTCAATTATGCGGTCTTGATAAATGGTGTTCTTTCAAATTTATTTAAGGCTTTGAGGGCATTATAGAAGGTATGCTCTTTATCCCCCTTATTATTTTTGTTTGTTATTGATGGTCTGTGAAGATTGATTATGGAGGCACATAATAGTGGATCTTTTGTGGGGTTCAAGATTTCCATTTTTTTTCATAACTCACCTTATGTTTGTGGATGATGTTCTAATTTTTAGGCAGGTATCCATATTGGAATGGAGTTATCTTCATAAGACCATCTCCACATTTGGTGATGCAACGGTTCTTTTTATGAGGAAAAAAAAACAATGCTTATTGAAGCATCTACTGATCAGGTTACTATTTCAGATATTTTTGGTATATTTGTTGTAGAGGTGGTTTTGGTGGATAAGGGAATCAAATGCCTTGGTTTCCACGTGAAATCTAACATCTATGGTATTAGAGGCTTGTGTTGGTTGATTAAAAATTTTGAAACAAAAATAGCTATTTGGTTAATAAAGTGGTTGACTACTGGGGGAAGGTTGATCCTAGCTTAGTTGGTCTTGAAAAATGTTTTACTATATTGGATGCACCTATATTTGATGCCCAAAAATATCATTAAGCAGATAAACTCCATAATCTAAAACTTTATTTGGTTAGGTTCTAAAGATGAAAACTAGATTCATCTTGTTTTATTGGAGGATATTTCTATGAGGAATGATGATGGAAGCTAGGGCTTAAAGAATATTGAAAAATTTGGATGGAAATTGGCAATTAAAATTTTTTGGCATGCTCTTTTTGGAACAGGTATTTGGAAATGGATCATAAAGGAAAATACATAAGAAAATAATTATTACATGAGTGGTTTAAATGTGGGGCATGGGCTCCTATCACTGTCTCATATATATGGAGACTTTTGATTAAGGTCAAACATTAGTTGTTTGGGAACAGGCGGTGGGAGATTAGATCAGGCACACCAGTAGAGATTGGTCTGGACCTATTAAGGGTCTCCAAGATAATCATACATTGTCATTGCCTCTCATCAGGTATATCCATGACAGGGGTATTTATTTTTTAAATTAGATTCAATTTGCTAATGATCCTACATTTCATTGTCCATTTTGGATTAGCTCTAGAGATTTGGGTTTAATCAGGAAATTAGTAGAGATAAGGGATCGATATGTGATCAATTTATACCTGGATGGAATCATGTTGGTGGAAAAGGATGATATACTTACATGGGATGGAAAGGTTGTTTAGGGAATAAATCACTATTAAAGAGGCCTATAGGTATATTAATCTATCACACCAAGGATATGAGGAAAAAGGGTGGTTTAGAAAATTCTAGAAATGGAACTTTCCCCTAAAAATAAAATACTTTAGGTGGTTGGTATAGAAAAACAATACTTTAACTTGGGAGAATCTATACAGGAGAGGATTCATTGGCTCTGGAAGGCATGTTATGTGCAATACTACAAATGAGGAACTTTCACACCTATTTCTTAAGTTTCCTATGTAGTTTCTATTTGGATCGGTGTGCTAAACATTTTAAACATAAATGTGGTTTACGTATTGAAATCTATAGGGGAATGACTAAAATCCTGGAAATAAGATCATAAGGAATTTATAACCCTTCCATTATATATTTTTTGGGGCATATGGAGCAACATAAATGTACATAAATTTGAAAAAATTCCTTTGATATCAACATAAATTGCATTAAAATATGTGCATATTTTAATGAGATAGGGCCAGTGGCACATTTGAGATCTTTGAGATGCATTCAACTAGTAAAGATATGAGACATATATCCTGTGGGTTTCCTTGACATGGATGCTAATAAAAAAACATGTGGTAGTGGGGCACACATTGTCATAAAGGCTGGTCATTTTTATCATTTCTGTTGGAACAACAATATAGGAACAAACACATGGGCTGAGAGCATTACCCTTTGGGGTGTTTTATTTTGTGCAAAATGGTTATCCATTGATACATTGGAGGTCTTTGAGGATTCAAAAGAAGCCATAGATTGGGTAAATTAAAGGTCTTCATTCGATGCTCCAATTTTTATTAACGGGATGAACATTATTAGGATGTTGATAGGTCATTTTAGCGGGGTGAACTTCCCTCATATATATTGGGAACAAAATTGTATTGCAGATGCTCTCTCATGGATGGGGAATAGAAATCAATTGGAGGAGATCAATTTTTTGCATATAGTAATGATATAGTGCAAAGGATTGGAAAAATCTTGTTCACATTATTTTTCCACATAAATATGATGCCCTACAAGTTTCCTTTATTTATATTTTGTCATACACTTTTGATCTTGGTTGTTTTCATATGCAATTTTGTACAAACTACATTTACAAATTTAAAATAGATTATTTACTTCTTTTGTGTTTTAGTCACAATGTTAGACATGTTGATAAATGGATCTTATGTCATATGTAAACAATTTTTATATTAATATAAAAAAAGGGTTTTTTATTCCCTAAAAAAAAACTCATAACAAAGAGCGTTTCATTTTGTTAGTTTAGTGATTTGAATACATTTTTTTGGGTTCAAATGAAGAAAAGCTTAACTTTGACGTTTTAGCTATTAAAAACTTAGTTATAATATGTTGATGATTACCAAAAGTGAATGGACCATAGTCGACTTTTAAATAATAAAGATTGAATTAGGTTAGAAACCTTTCAAACCACTAGTCACCATCATACAACCTCAAAAACTCTCATTTTCTCAACCACAATTACCATGCATAAAACAACTCTTCATATGGAAAAATCAAGGCTTTTATTGAAAGCACTAACTATCTAGATATGATAATCAAGATATAAATAGATTCAAAATAAAAACTAAGAAAATGATTTTGAATTTTTCATTAAAAATGAGAATTTCTTATACTTTTAATGGTCGTGTTGTAACATGCTTTATTTTTGATAAGTTAGTTTTTTTATTTATAAACAAGGGTATGAAAAAATAAAGAATAAAAATGAAAATATGAAAAAATAGAAAATAAAAAAAGAGATGAAATAAAACCCCATCAAAAGAAAATCAAAATTTGTATAAGTGAGCCTGCTTAAATGCTACTTCATAGAAATCAATTGCATTGTAATAAAATTAAGGTTTTGTGTGCAGCTTGTTTCAACACCATAGCCTTTTTTTGATTTGAATCATATTGTTTAATCATGATCAAATCATTTAAATTTATGTTCTAGATTAGTGAATAAATTTACCAAATTGCTTAATCTTGGTGGAACATTATTACATAGGATAAGATATAATAAATGATGGCTTAATATGATCAAAATTTGGCCAAATATGTGTTAGATTAAGATTAGATTAGGACTTAATTACCTTTTATGGGTGACTATTCTTTGTACAAATAAACATTGTAAAGTTCAAGTGAAAGTCACAAAACGACAAAAGGAGCTTATCGTGGAGCGCTAAAGAACTTGCACATTTGGACGACGATCCTCTTCCCCACCTAGATCAACGGTGGGGAAGCCATTTCACACCCCCTTCCACTAGTGTGCGATAACAACAAGCGGGGGGTCCGAAAAGTGGTTTCATCCCATGTGGACCCTTCGCAATGTGGCACCTCCTCTGCACTTGGCACCCCCCTACTCATTACCGCTTAACACCACCACACCCCCCACCGGAAATCTTCTTATCCTTTCCCACGCCTTCCATTCCAAATCATTACATGCCGCATGTCATATCCATTGTGTTCTATCCTCTATCCGTTTTTCTTGCCATTACTATTCTTCCTTTTGCCATAAATGAAAATCTTTACATTTAGCAACAACTTCCCGTAATGGTTGGTTATCCATTCACAGTTATAAATAAGCCCTTTATCCTCGTTATGTGTTTTTCCCTAACTTGTGTTATATTCTGATTCACTAGTTTTCTAAGTTTCACTATTTCCTGTTTTTATTTTTTGGCACAACTGAACTTACCATCAGAGTGACATACCTTTAGGTATCCTCCTCCCTAACCTTATGTTATCTCTTCATCCTAATTCTGTAAATTGTGGCTCCTAAAAGAGAATATCAGCCCTCTACAAATCAATCTTCATCATAGGAAAATCCCAAAGACTTTAATGCCCTAGACCTTGATCACATTCCATTGGCTGAACAGTTCTTCAAAATCATAGACACAGAGTGCGAAATTGACATGTTTGAATTTCACCATTGGTTAAAGCAGACTTATCGGGACTCTGAAGATGAAATCAACTTATGGTAATCCTTATTGCCCATGTATATGTTTCCTCATACCCATAATTTTCTTGATTTATTCATGTGGTGCCAAGCTAAGTATAATCCCTTACAGAGAACGGTGGTAGCTCAAAATGGAGACATTCTGATATCTATCACCCTTGAAACTATCAACAAGATGCTTCTGATCCTTGAAAACAATTCCCTTATCTTTTTCTCCACTAATGTTTTAATTGACCTATACCATAAGCTCACTTCCCCCCAAAGAGCTCAAATTTTTTAGATCTTCCTCCCAGAAGATGTTGAACTTCCTAAAAAGAACCTTCCCTATCTAACATCCATGTTCCCTGGGAGACCTAAACACATAATTTCCCTAATTTCTTGCTTGTTAGGCTACCAAACAGATCAATGGGTAGATGCATCTATCCTAGGTTATCTATCCATTTTCTCTAAAGAAAACAAACATGCTTTCATGTATAATTATAGTCAACTTTTGGCTGAAAGTATGCATGAACAACTAATGAAAATTAGTACTGAAGGAGTGTTTAAATATTCCTCTGCGTTAGTGCATATGATTATTTTTCAATAGTTAGATAGGTTACCTATTGTTTTACACAAGAAGGATGATCAACAAGTGATTCAAGCAGTCACATAGTGGACTTCATTGATCAGGAGGAACTCAATTGAGTTCAAGTTTTCAGACTTCATTGATTGTTTTATTCATCAACTTGCATAAATTCTCAGTAGCCAAAGCAAGCCCAGGATCAATCCAGAAATAAAAAGGATCATGTACCTGAGTGACCAAGCTAGGACAGGAGAATGGTATCTTTACTAGAATTATACAAAAATTAGAGTGTATGGCTGTGAACTAGCTCCATACAAATTTCTCAAATATGTTTCAATGAGAATTTTCTCTCTAGAATATATTAGGAAAATAGTCAATATGGATGAACTACATTCATTTCAGGGAAAAGGAAGTCTTAGTGTAAAATCAAGTCACAGGTAGGATCATTTATTTGTAATACTAGATCAACGGGTATTGAAGTAGATTCAATCCTCAAACAGATGGGATTACATCCAAGTTTCACCAGGTCTTATGAACCATTCAACATAATCTCCAACTTAAGGGTGGAACTCAAAACCACACTTTACAATCATACTCTAAGACCGCAGATTGAAAATTGCAGAAATCAAGAATAGTGGGAAGAGAATACACTTCAGGAAGAAAAAGAATAGACTTTACCTCCTTCTACTCTCCAGACTCCCACTTCTCAAAGCAGGCAGGACAAGAGGCCCAGAGAAGAATCTTCATCATTAGAAAAAGGTGAAAAATAATTCATTCATTACCAGAATAAATCAAGGATTGACTCCAAAGGCACTACTACTCTAAGTCAGAAGTCAATTTAGATGATTCACAGGTTTCTACAGGGACAGAAGAAACTGTAATCACTCCTCCATCTTCCTCTTCAGATTCAAAGAATTTGTTGGAGATTACCCAGTCTACAGGAGTAAGTGAGCAAGAGGATCCAAACATCTTTACTAATTTCTTTTAAATTAAATAGAAGAATGCATATTTGAAGGCAAATGTATATGCTCAGTTTTGGAAATAGACATAAACTTCACAACATAGGTTATTAACAACTTTTGACAATGAAAAACATAGGATTAAAATGGCATTCCTACAAGCCCAAGTGCCTTTTCCAAAGGCTTCTTCAGATTATAAGAAAACTTTATTTTCTTTTGATGCTAACCAGATACATCCAATTGATCAGATGGATATGCATAGATAGTATGGTGAGATGCTTTTCTCTACTAGGACCAACATTGCTATGGCATTATCAAAACTCAAAACATCTATTTCAAATGTACAATCACAATTGAAGATAGAAAATATATCATCTTTGGCAGAGGATAACAGGGTAAAATATTTAGAATATTTAGTGATTAAAATTGGGTATTATCCCACTGATGTTAAAGTTGCAGAGGACATTATTAGAAAGAAGAATGTTGATATTTCAACATTAAGGAAACATCTTAAACTACCTTCTACAGAGGATCCTCAAACCAAGGATATAGTAGAAAGTGAGCAGCACAAAGACGAGATGCTCAAGCTGATCATTGAGTAAAATGTACAAATAAAGACAATGGAATAACAAATAGGGAAATTTCTTAAAGAAAAAGAGGAATCTGCTCAACTAGCCATAGATGCAATTACAACTATACCTATTACAGTATCAAGGACAGCAGGGGAATCGACATTAGCGACAGCATAGTCTACATCAATAACAGGAGATTTGAACAAAGTCATACATGATATGTCTCACCAGAGACAAGAGAATGAAAGGCTTCATAAGAAATTTAAGAATATGGAGACTCAAAAGATTAAAAATGACACTCTTTATATTGAAGAGATGCAGAAGACCCATAGATTGACCAAAAGGATAGAAGAGATGGAAAGTGATTCATTAATGGCTCAGACCTTGGTCCAAGCCAAGGAGAGTATTTGGGAAGATATCAGTCAGACTATAACTGAAGTTTAGCCTTCCATACAAATTATTTTTTAACAGGAAGAGCTAATAGATAGGTGCCAAACAACTATACAAGAAGTTAGATAACTTCTTAAGGATAAACCAAGTGAAGCCACAAACATGATTAAGGTTTTAAATTAAAAAACCAAAGCCGAGTTGGAGTAGATACAGATTGTAGACAAGAATGAAACTATTTTGGAGATTAAGAAGGTTTTGCTGAAAAAGAATCTCATGACTCAGTTGGAAACCAAGTGCCAATCTTTGAAAATTGTTGTCCATAGGTTTCATTTCAAGTTTAACTTAATCAACCAGAGAGGACTACCAGGATTATTCGCACCAAATGACAGGTCGATTAGTTTGGAGGAAGATTGTCAAATTGTTTATTCAATTGCAATTGCTAAAGATAGATTTGCAAGTATAAAGGGTCATTTCACAGCGAAAGGAATGTTAGTAGCTTTGGATTTTGATTTAATAATTAAGCATGAAATCAAACATAGTTTTGTTAATAAGCCTACTTTTCAAAAGTATACCAAGGTTGATGAAGTTTATAGGAAATTGGTCAATATTTCTATACCAAGTCAAGACAGGTGGGATCACTTATGTGAAACTATCAAGTAACTTTCATCACCAACTGACACACAGATGGGAAGCACTTTTTGTGGACTAGATCATCAACAAATTCCTGAAAGATAGTGCCAGCACTTAGCAGTTTTATGATTCCTATAGGTTTGTACTATTTTTGTATTGTTGTTTAAAAATTCTCTAGAAGATATTTTATTTTTTGTATAAATAACTCTTCCTTCGAGTTATTAAGGGTTGAACCCTTGGATGAGCTTTCAAATTAGAATTGTAATTGAGTTGGAGATTTCCTTCAAATTAATGAAAGGATTATGAATTTGCCTCAAATAGTTTGTCTTCTTGTGAGTTTTTCTTATGTGATTATTTCATTATGTTTTTCTTCATGTATTTAAGTCTTTATGCAGAAATCTGGGTAAGATCAAACTGAGTATCAATCAGTATTCAATCTCCCGTGAAGTTATAAACAATAACTAGAGAATAGTTTATAAAGCTTCCTGTTACTATAAACTCCTTTATATCAATAAATTGTCACACCCATCTGCATTAGATTAAATATACTTTGATGACCAGGAAAACATTGTTTACCTAATTTCCATCTTATAATCAATTAAATATTCTGTCTAAATATTTAGTAAGTTATAATTCCTTAAGACTCTATTATTCACTCAATTTAAATAAATTAACTATTTTAGACAAATAGGCAACCCTTTCATCCTTTTTAGCAATTGTTGAGGTTTAAGCACCTGTGTTCAAATTGTTCATAACATTGGTCATCCAAAAACTTTAAAAACAAACAAAACATTTTAGATGCTCTGGTATGATTAATTAACCTAGAATCATCTGAGAGGACAACATCACATTGGCATTGTTGTTGAGGATCACAAATTGAACTATTTTCTCTGGGACAACGATTAAGGGTTTTTATTTAAGGTGAATATAGAAATTGTAGGTTAAAATCTTTCACCTAGTGACTCCATAAGACCAAGCTGGCTCCTTCAAAAATACTAGATCTCATTCTAATTCTCAAATTGCTTCTCCTTTATCTGATCTAGAGTAGTAAGAGAAGCCTCTTTTAGAAGGAGACTTGAAGATTTTGCTTTTTCTTTTGTGTACCCCTACAGCTTGAAGATATTTCAGCTTCTAATCCCTTTAGGTTTGTTCCATCCCAATTAGCTTTGGTTGATCTAACACCTAGGGTTTTAGAACTATTATCTGAAGGAGTTGATCTACAGTCAGCTCTCTTAGGCCAATCATTGGAATCATATAAAATCCCTGAGATATTTTCAGGTTCACCCAAGTCAGAAGAAGAACTAGATGTACATTTAACGGAGCTAAAACCTATTGATTTTATCTCCCCCACTCATTATACATTTCCATCTACTTCTGCCTAGCCTGAGGAAACCTTTTCTAGTATATTCAAACCCTTTGTTTGAAAATAAAGAAGAAGTTAAAATAGAGGTTCAGAAGCTAGTTATTGTTAGAAAAATATATATTACAGAGCAATGGAACACATATAATACAGTAGAAATATAAACACATAAAACCAGAGAGACGGATATACGTGGTTCAACCAGTTTGGGCTACATCCACCCCGAACAACCAGTCCTTCCTTTCTATTATCCAGCAAAATGAAGAGACACAACCTATAGCAGATCCGTTGTAATTGTTAGCCTCCTGCTGCAGCAGGTTACTCATATTTCATGATTGACATTTTTACAGACCAAATATCTCATACTTTGCATGCTGCAATGCTCCATATTTGCTAAACAGTCACCAAGGAAAGAAGGCTACTCAAAGTTCATCTACTGCATTCCAATTTTGAAGAATCATTCCAGTTTTGTACAATTCTCAGCTAAAGGGAGGTCCAAACAGCCTAATCTTGGTCTCCCTAGGTTTCAATTTCCTGTTTTAGAATATAGAGAATGAAAATCTGTCCAAACAGCTTAATCTTGGCAGATTCTTAGATAGGTAGAGAATCAAAGGAGCCCAACTGCTTAATCTTGGCCCTTGGAAGAAAAAAGGGTAGTTTGTAGATAGGA
>APFE030968269.1:6852-17907 GCA_000404065.3 Pinus taeda | reverse complement strand
TAATTGCCTTTCATCCCTGACCATCATTCCATCCTTTCAGCAAATTGATAATTGTATCATGTGTGGCTATCCCGCTCCACAATCCTCTTGTGACCAAGAAAACTCAACAGTAAGCCTTAATCCATGACTCCATGGCCAATGGTTTGAAACTTATCACACTTTACCTTACCTCTCTGCTGGGAATTTTCTACCTGCCATACTTCTTCCATCCAAACAAAAAATCAAAACCCCTGAACCCGACAACTAGCCTAAAATCATCATCAACAAAGTTAAATCATTAAGAGAGAGCCCTCTCTGATTGCAGGTGGGCTAGAACCTGCAATCCAAAGATTGGTTTGTGGTTACCTCGGCCATATCCCTACAGGAGCCTAGGGACAACCTGAGTGATAACAGTAATATCATTTGTTTTCTCTCACAGTTTCACCTCTCTGTTTCTCACTCGGAGAATGCACATCTATTACACAGCCTCCATACAATGCCATCATACAAAGAGATGGGTTGTCTTCTAGGGCAAAAAACCCTAAACTAAACATAAGTTCTACCATCAAATCATCCGCCTAATGAACAACCCAGATTGACTAGAAATTACTATACTTTTACAAGGCAATTTTACATCTATTTTTAGCTTCGGGGGCCCTGCCCCCGAAACCCCCGCCGGGGGACCATTGGCCCTAGAACACCCTAGCCAGGGGGTATCGGCCCCCCCAAACCCCTGCAAGGGGACAAGTCCCCCCCCCACACACCCCACGTGGAAGGGTGTACAAACGTCTTGGGGTATACATTCGGCTAAAACAAAGACCTATAAATAATCATGCTCCATACCCAACAGTTATTAAAACACCTTTTAAAAATTTTATGGATCCTCCACTTTCCCATCCTCCTACTCCTACCATTACACCTCCATCTTCACCCACAACTTCACCATCTTCCTCCTCATCCTCTACTACACCATCTCCTAACTCTTCTACTAAATCATCTTCATCTTCATCTTCAAATATGGTTGCCTTTCAACCTATTATTCAAGCTAGGTATTGATTTGAATCTGGATTAGGGCAAAAATTAGCTCAAAAATAAAAGTGCTCAGAATATTTTGAAACCTAAACAATCATGTCTATCTCGGTGAAACGATCCCAACACAACTTGTTTCATTCAAAATGGAGCTCGTATGAGGAAGATAGAGCCCATTCACCGCTTTACCAAACAGAAGAATTAAAAAAAAAATGTACAGCCACTGCACAGTCAGTAGTCCATACTGTTGATGTGGCAGGTGACTCGGTAGGGTCAAAGGTCAGTCAACATCCAATCATATTATGCCAAGTGTCAAGTTTTGTTTGGTTTGCATGTTTTGTGATGTGGAAGTTTTTATTGGTTTGAAGTGGACCAATGAGGAGGGGACAAGTGGCAAGCCCAGAGGCCGCCACATGTCCCTCCCCAAAGTACCACATATATCAGCACATAGTAAAGTTTTGGGCAAGTCGGTGGAGTTGAACTAGTGACCTCGCCCAATCAAACCGCAAAACATATTGTTCTTCCTCCACGTCAAGACTTAACCTACAATGATCACCACGTGTATTTAAAGTTTAATGTTATTGTTGTTGGGGGTTAGGAGGGAGGCAGCCTGCATGCCAGACCCCTTCCATGTGAACACACAAAACACCAATGGTAACAACTAATGGTTAATCCAATTGGTAGCCAACAAACCATAACCATTCACGGTTATTGCAATATGTGACCACACTATCGTATAAACCAGAGTCTGGAGGTTACCACAAACTATGACATTCAAGGCCGACATGTGTCCACTACTAACTGCTAGGCTAACGGTTCGTCTAACTACGTGGTATTAGCGCTAAGCATGATTAGTGCTTATTTAAATACACTTAACCACTAATTAAACTTGCAGTTAATTCAACGGACTTTTGACGGTCCCTCCTTTTTTGGCGGTAACTCCAGTTTTAGTGGAGTTAACTGGAGTTCCTCCAATTTTAGAGAATGTTTACTAGGGAAAATAATTTTGACCATAACTGGAGAAAAATTCGACTAAATTAAGATCAGAAAAAGATGTTCCTGGCTTATTTGGGCATTCGGAGCACCGTCTCCACATTTGGTGATGCAACGATTCTTTTTATGAGGAAAAAAAAACAATGCTTATTGAAGCATCTACTGATCAGGTTACTATTTCAGATATTTTTGGTATATTTGTTGTAGAGGTGGTTTTCATGGATAAGGGAATCAAATGCCTTGGTTTCCACATGAAATCTAACATCTATGGTATTAGAGGCTTGTGTTGGTTGATTAAAATTTTTGAAACAAAACTAGCTATTTGGTTAATAAAGTGGTTGACTACTGGGGAAAGGTTGATCCTAGCTTAGTTGGTCTTGAAAAATGTTTTACTATATTGGATGCACCTATATTTGATGCCAAAAAATATCATTAAGCAGATAAACTCCATAATCTAAAACTTTATTTGGTTAGGTTCTAAAGATGAAAACTAGATTCATCTTGTTTTATTGGAGGATATTTCTACGAGGAATGATGATGGAGGCTAGGGCTTAAAGAATATTGAAAAATTTGGATGGAAATTGGCAATTAAAATTTTTTGGCATGCTCTTTTTGGAACAAGTATTTGGAAATGGATCATAAAGGAAAATACATAAGAAAATAATTATTACATGAGTGGTTTAAATGTGGGGCATGGGCTCCTATCACTGTCTCATATATATGGAGACTTTTGATTAAGGTCAAACATTAGTTGTTTGGGAACAGGCGGTGGGAGATTAGATCAGGCACACCAGTGGAGATTGGTCTGGACCTATTAACGGTCTCCAAGATAATCATACATTGTCATTGCCTCTCATCAGGTATATCCATGACAAGGGTATTTATTTTTTAAATTAGATTCAATTTGCTAATAATCCTACATTTCATTGTCCATTTTGGATTAGCTCTAGAGATTTGGGTTTAATCAGGAAATTAGTAGAGATATGGGATCGATATGTGATCAATGTATACCTGGATGGAATCATGTTGGTGGAAAAGGATGATATACTTACATGGGATGGAAAGGTTGTTTAGGGAATAAATCACTATTAAAGAGGCCTATAGGTATATTAATCTATCACACCAAGGATATGAGGAAAAAGGGTGGTTTAGAAAATTCTAGAAATGGAACTTTCCCCTAAAAATAAAATACTTCGGGTGGTTGGTATAGAAAAACAATACTTTAACTTGGGAGAATCTATGCAGGAGAGGATTCATTGGTTCTGGAAGGCATGTTATGTGCAATACTGCAAATGAGGAACTTTCATACCTATTTCTTAAGTTTCCTATGTAGTTTCTATTTGGATCGGTGTGCTAAACATTTTAAACATAAATGTGGTTTATGTATTGAAATCTATAGGGGAATGACTAAAAGCCTGGAAATCAGATCATAAGGAATTTATAACCCTTCCATTATATATTTTTTGGGGCATATGGAGCAACATAAATGTACATAAATTTGAAAAAGTTCCTTTGATATCAACATAAATTTCATTAAAATATGTGCATATTTTAATGAGATAGGGCCAGTGGCACATTTGAGATCTTTGAGATGCATTCAACTAGTAAAGATATGAGATATATATCCTGTGGGTTTCCTTGACATGGATGCTAATAAAAAAGCATGTGGTAGTGGGGCACACATTGTCATAAGGGCTGGTCATTTTTATCATTTCTGTTGGAACAACAATATAGGAACAAACACATGGGCTGAGAGCATTACCCTTTGGGGTGTTTTATTTTGTGCAAAATGGTTATCCATTGATACATTGGAGGTCTTTGAGGATTCAAAAGAAGCCATAGATTGGGTAAATTAAAGGTCTTCATTCGATGCTCCAATTTTTATTAACGGGATGAACATTATTAGGATGTTGATAGGTCATTTTAGCGGGGTGAACTTCCCTCATATATATTGGGAACAAAATTGTATTGCAGATGCTCTCTCATGGATGGGGAATAGAAATCAATTGGAGGAGATCAATTTTTTGCATATAGTAATGATATAGTGCAAAGGATTGGAAAAATCTTGTTCACATTATTTTTCCACATAAATATGATGCCCTACAAGTTTCCTTTATTTATATTTTGTCATACACTTTTGATCTTGGTTGTTTTCATATGCAATTTTGTACAAACTACATTTACAAATTTAAAATAGATTATTTACTTCTTTTGTGTTTTAGTCACAATGTTAGACATGTTGATAAATGGATCTTATGTCATATGTAAACAATTTTTATATTAATATAAAAAAAGGGTTTTTTATTCCCTAAAAAAAAACTCATAACAAAGAGCGTTTCATTTTGTTAGTTTAGTGATTTGAATACATTTTTTTGGGTTCAAATGAAGAAAAGCTTAACTTTGACGTTTTAGCTATTAAAAACTTAGTTATAATATGTTGATGATTACCAAAAGTGAATGGACCATAGTCGACTTTTAAATAATAAAGATTGAATTAGGTTAGAAACCTTTCAAACCACTAGTCACCATCATACAACCTCAAAAACTCTCATTTTCTCAACCACAATTACCATGCATAAAACAACTCTTCATATGGAAAAATCAAGGCTTTTATTGAAAGCACTAACTATCTAGATATGATAATCAAGATATAAATAGATTCAAAATAAAAACTAAGAAAATGATTTTGAATTTTTCATTAAAAATGAGAATTTCTTATACTTTTAATGGTCGTGTTGTAACATGCTTTATTTTTGATAAGTTAGTTTTTTTATTTATAAACAAGGGTATGAAAAAATAAAGAATAAAAATGAAAATATGAAAAAATAGAAAATAAAAAAAGAGATGAAATAAAACCCCATCAAAAGAAAATCAAAATTTGTATAAGTGAGCCTGCTTAAATGCTACTTCATAGAAATCAATTGCATTGTAATAAAATTAAGGTTTTGTGTGCAGCTTGTTTCAACACCATAGCCTTTTTTTGATTTGAATCATATTGTTTAATCATGATCAAATCATTTAAATTTATGTTCTAGATTAGTGAATAAATTTACCAAATTGCTTAATCTTGGTGGAACATTATTACATAGGATAAGATATAATAAACGATGGCTTAATATGATCAAAATTTGGCCAAATATGTGTTAGATTAAGATTAGATTAGGACTTAATTATCTTTTATGGGTGACTATTCTTTGTACAAATAAACATTGTAAAGTTCAAGTGAAAGTCACAAAACGACAAAAGGAGCTTATCGTGGAGCGCTAAAGAACTTGCACATTTGGACGACGATCCTCTTCCCCACCCAGATCAACGGTGGGGAAGCCATTTCACACCCCCTTCCACTGGTGTGCGATAACAACAGGCGGGGGGTACGAAAAGTGGTTTCATCCCATGTGGACCCTTCGCAATGTGGCACCTCCTCTGCACTTGGCACCCCCTACTCATTACCGCTTAACACCACCACACCCCCCGCCGGAAATCTTCTTATCCTTTCCCACGCCTTCCATTCCAAATCATTACATGTCGCATGTCATATCCATTGTGTTCTATCCTCTATCCATTTTTCTTGCCATTACTATTCTTCCTTTTGCCATAAATGAAAATCTTTACATTTAGCAACAACTTCCCGTAATGGTTGGTTATCCATTCACGGTTATAAATAAGCCCTTTATCCTCGTTATGTGTTTTTCCCTAACTTGTGTTATATTCTGATTCACTAGTTTTCTAAGTTTCACTATTTCTTGTTTTTATTTTTTGGCACAACTGAACTTACCATCAAAGCGACATACCTTTAGGTATCCTCCTCCCTAACCTTATGTTATCTCCTCATCCTAATTCTGTAAATTGTGGCTCCTAAAAGAGAATATCAGCCCTCTACAAATCAATCTTCATCATAGGAAAATCCCAAAGACTTGAATGCCCTAGACCTTGATCACATTCCATTGGCTGAACAGTTCTTCAAAATCACAAACACAGAGTGCGAAATTGACATGTTTGAATTTCACCATTGGTTAAAGCAGACTTATCGGGACTCTGAAGATGAAATCAACTTATGGTAATCCTTATTGCCCATGTATATGTTTCCTCATACCCATCATTTTCTTGATTTAGTCATGTGGTGCCAAGCTAAGTATAATCCCTTATAGAGAACGGTGGTAGCTCAAAATGGAGACATTCTGATATCTATCACCCTTGAAACTATCAACAAGATGCTTCTGATCCTTGAAAACAATTCCCTTATCTTTTTCTCCACTAATGTTTTAATTGACCTATACCATAAGCTCACTTCCCCCCAAAGAGCTCAAATTTTTTAGATCTTCCTCCCAGAAGATGTTGAACTTCCTAAAAAGAACCTTCCCTATCCAACATCCATGTTCCCTGGGAGACCTAAACACATAATTTCCCTAATTTCTTGCTTGTTAGGCTACCAAACAGATCAATGGGTAGATGCATCTATCCTAGGTTATCTATCCATTTTCTCTAAAGAACACAAACATGCTTTCATGTATAATTATAGTCAATTTTTGGCTGAAAGTATGCATGAACAACTAATGAAAATTAGTACTGAAGGAGTGTTTAAATATTCCTCTGCGTTAGTGCATATGATTATTTTTCAATAGTTAGATAGGTTACCTATTGTTTTACACAAGAAGGATGATCAACAAGTGATTCAAGCAATCACATAGTGGACTTCATTGATCAGGAGGAACTCAATTGAGTTCAAGTTTTCAGACTTCATTGATTGTTTCATTCATCAAGTTGCATAAATTCTCAGTAGCCAAACCGAGCCCTGGATCAGTCCAGAAATAAAAAGGATCATGTACCTGAGTGACCAAGCTAGGACAGGAGAATGGTATCTTTACTAGAATTATACAAAAATTAGAGTGTATGGCTGTGAACTAGCTCCATACAAATTTCTCAAATATGTTTCAATGAGAATTTTCTCTCTAGAATATATTAGGAAAATAATCAATATGGATGAACTACATTTCATTTCAGGGAAAAGGAAGTCTTAGTGTAAAATCAAGTCACAGGAAGGATCATTTATTTGTAATACTAGATCAGCGGGTATTGAAGTAGATTCAATCCTCAAACAGATGGGATTACATCCAAGTTTCACCAGGTCTTATGAACCATTCAGCATAATCTCCAACTTAAGGGTGGAACTCAAAACCACACATTACAATCATACTCTAAGACCGCAGATTGAAAATTACAGAAATCAAGAATAGTGGGAAGAGAATACACTTCAGGAAGAAAAAGAATAGACTTTACCTCCTTCTACTCTCCAGACTCCCACTTCTCAAAGCAGGCAGGACAAGAGGCCCAGAGAAGAATCTTCATCATTAGAAAAAGGTGAAAAATAATTCATTCATTACCAGAATAAATCAAGGATTGACTCCAAAGGCACTACTACTCTAAGTCAGAAGTCAATTTAGATGATTCACAGGTTTCTATAGGGACAGAAGAAACTGTAATCACTCCTCCATCTTCCTCTTCCGATTCAAAGAATTTGTTGGAGATTACCCAGTCTACAGGAGTAAGTGAGCAAGAGGATCCAAACATCTTTACTAATTTCTTTTAAATTAAATAGAAGAATGCATATTTGAAGGCAAATGTATATGTTCAATTTTGGAAACAGACATAAACTTCACAACATAGGTTATTAACAACTTTTGACAATGAAAAACATAGGATTAAAATGGCATTCCTACAATCCCAAGTGCCTTTTCCAAAGGCTTCTTCAGATTATAAGAAAACTTTATTTTCTTTTGATGCTAACCAGATACATCCAATTGATCAGATGGATATGCATAGAAAGTATGGTGAGATGCTTTTCTCTACGAGGACCAACATTGCTATGGCATTATCAAAACTCAGAACATCTCTTTCAAATGTACAATCACAATTGAAGATAGAAAATATATCATCTTTGGCAGAGGTTAACAAGGTAAAATAATTAGAATATTTAGTGATTAAAATTGGGTATGATCCCACTGATGTTAAAGTTGCAGAGGACATTATTAGAAAGAAGAATGTTGATATTTCAACATTAAGGAAACATCTTAAACTACCTTCTACAGAGGATCCTCAAACCAAGGATATAGTAGAAAATGAGCAGCACAAATACGAGATGCTCAAGCTGATCATTGAGTAAAATGTACAAATAAAGACAATGGAATAACAAATAGGGAAATTTCTTAAAGAAAAAGAGGAATCTGCTCAACTAGCCATAGATGCAATTACAACTATACCTATTACAGTATCAAGGACAGCAGGGGAATCGACATTAGCAACAGCATAGTCTACATCAATAGCAGGAGATTTGAACAAAGTCATACATGATATGTCTCACCAGAGACAAGAGAATGAAAGGCTTCATAAGAAATTTAAGAATATGGAGACTCAAAAGATTAAAAATGACACTCTTTATATTGAAGAGATGCAGAAGACCCATAGATTGACTAAAAGGATAGAAGAGTTGGAAAGTGATTCATTAATGGCTCAGACCTTGGTCCAAGCCAAGGAAAGTATTTGGGAAGATATCAGTCAGACTATAACTGAAGTTTAGCCTTCCATACAGATTATTTTTTAACAGGAAGAGCTAATAAATAGGTGCCAAACAACTATACAAGAAGTTAGATAACTTCTTAAGGATAAACCAAGTGAAGCCACAAACATGATTAAGGTTTTAAATTAAAAAACCAAAGCCGAGTTGGAGTAGATACAGATTGTAGACAAGAATGAAACTATTTTGGAGATTAAGAAGGTTTTGCTAAAAAAGAATCTCATGACTCAGTTGGAAACCAAGTGCCAATCTTTGAAAATTGTTGTCCATAGGTTTCATTTCAAGTTTAACTTAATCAACCAGAGAGGACTACCAGGATTATTCGCACCAAATGACAGGTTGATTAGTTTGGAGGAAGATTGTCAAATTGTTTATTCAATTGCAACTGATAAAGATAGATTTGCAAGTACAAAAGGTCATTTCACAGCGAAAGGAATGTTAGAAGCTTTGGATTTTGATTTAATAATTAAGCATGAAATCAAACATAGTTTTGTTAGTAAGCCTACTTTTCAAAAGTATACCAAGGTTGATGAAGTTTATAGGAAATTGGTTAATATTTCTATACCAAGTCAAGACAGGTGGGATCACTTATGTGAAACTATCAAGTAACTTTCATCACCAACTGACACACAAATGGGAAGCACTTTTTGTGGACTAGATCATCAACAAATTCCTGAAAGATAGTGCCAGCACTTAGCAGTTTTATGATTCCTATAGGTTTGTACTATTTTTGTATTGTTGTTTAAAAAGTCTCTAGAATATATTTTATTTTTTGTATAAATAACTCTTCCTTCGAGTTATTAAGGGTTGAACCCTTGGATGAGCTTTCAAAGTAGAATTGTAATCGAGCTGGAGATTTCCTTCAAATTAATGAAAGGATTATGAATTTGCATCAAATAGTTTATCTTCTTGTGAGTTTTTCTTATGTGATTATTTCATTATGTTTTTCTTCATGTATTTAAGTCTTTATGCATAAATCTGGGTAAGATCAAACTGAGTATCAATCAATATTAAATCTCCCGTGAAGTTATAAACAATAACTAGAGAATAGTTTATAAAGCTTCCTGTTACTGTAAACTCCTTTATATCAATAAATTGTCACACCCATCTGCATTAGATTAAATATACTTTGATGACCAGGAAAACATTGTTTACCTAATTTCCATCTTATAATCAATTAAATATTCTGTCTAAATATTTAGTAAGTTATAATTCCTTAAGACTCTATTATTCACTCAATTTAAATAAATTAACTATTTTAGACAAATAGGCAACCCTTTCATCCTTTTTAGCAATTGTTGAGGTTTAAGCACCTGTGTTCAAATTGTTCATAACATTGGTCATCCAAAAACTTTAAAAACAAACAAAACATTTTAGATGCTCTGGTATGATTAATTAACCTAGAATCATCTGAGAGGACAACATCACATTGGCATCGTTGTCGAGGATCACAAATTGAACTATTTTCCCTGGGACAGCGATTAAGGGTTTTTATTTAAGCTGAATATAGAAATTGTAGGTTAAAATCTTTCACCTAGCGACTCCATAAGACCAAGCTGGCTCCTTCAAAAATACTAGATCTCATTCTAATTCTCAAATTGCTTCTCCTTTATCTGATCTAGAGTAGTAAGAGAAGCCTCTTTTAGAAGGAGACTTGAAGATTCTGCTTTTTCTTTTGTGTACCCCTACAGCTTGAAGATATTTCAGCTTCTGATCCCTTTAGGTTTGTTCCATCCCAATTAGATTTGGTTGATCTAACACCTAGGGTTTTAGAACTATTATCTGAAGGAGTTGATCTACAGTCAGCTCTCTTAGGCCAATCATTGGAATCATATAAAATCCCTGAGATATTTTCAGGTTCACCCAAGTCAGAAGAAGAACTAGATGTACATTTAACGGAGCTAAAACCTATTGATTTTATCTCCCCCACTCATTATACATTTCCATCTACTTTTGCCTAGCCTGAGGAAACCTTTTCTAGTATATTCAAACCCTTTGTTTGAAAATAAAGAAGAAGTTAAAATAGAGGTTCAGAAGCTAGTTATTGTTAGAAAAATATATATTACAGAGCAATGGAACACATAGAATACAATAGAAATATAAACACATAAAACGCATAAAACCAAAGAGACAGATATACGTGGTTCAACCAGTTTGGGCTACATCCACCCCGAACAACCAGTCCTTCCTTTCTGTTATCCAGCAAAATGAATAGACACAACCTATAGCAGATCCGTTGTAATTGTTAGCCTCCTGCTACAGCAGTTTACTCATATTTCATGATTGACATTCTTACAAACCAAATATCTCATACTTTGCATGCTACAATGCTCCATATTTGCTAAACAGTCACCAAGGAAAGAAGGCCACTCAAAGTTCATCTACTGCATTCCAATTTTGAAGAATCATTCCAGTTTTGTACAATTCTCAGCTAAAGGGAGGTCCAAACAGCCTAATCTTGGTCTCCCTAGGTTTCAATTTCC
>APFE030968267.1:0-22838 GCA_000404065.3 Pinus taeda | reverse complement strand
GTCTGACCCTTGTCAGAAGCATGTTTGAGGTCACACCTATTTATCAGGCGTCTTTTCCTTCAATACCCACAGACATACTAAACAAGATAATGAAAATGTGCTCCAGGTATGTTTGGGCAGGAATGAGAGAATATGGTGGCATACTTTTAGTTAAATGGAAAGCACCATTAAGGCCTAAGAAGTAGTGAAGCTGGGGATTCAAATTTTTCTCTCCATTTTTAGAATCGTTGGCTACAAAGTTAATGCTGAGAGTCCTCTTTATTGAAGTTTTGTGGCAGAGTTTGATGAAGTGGAAATATATTGAACCATCAATCCTGGAGTACTCAATACGATACCCTAGAAAATCGATTTCTGGATGATCTATAGTATGGAAAGAGGTACTAAAAGTCTTCTCAATCATTGGTGATCGTCTTTCCTAGCTAATTGGAAACGGACAGAAGGTCCATATTGGAATGAACTGATTCATGGATAGGAGGCCTCCATATGTCAAGCATCTCACAACGTTTGATTGCCCTCTTACATTTCTTAAAATTGGTTTTATTTGGAAGCATTTTATTTTAGGAACAATGAGGATGCAAGCCAGGTAGGACTCAACAAGGATTTGGCACTAGAGTGGAACCGATATGTCTCTGCCCCCTAGTTGCATTATATAAGATTAAGAGATTAACCAAACAGTCTTGTATGGGTTGAAAATGAATAGGAAATGACTACAAGGTTAATCTAAGATACCTTGCAGCTCTTAAAAAAAGGAGGAAAAGGATAATTTCAAACTGGCAGCATATTTGAAAGCTTTAGCCACCCTTAAAATATCATGATTTCTTACGACTTTTTCTCGAAAAAAAAAATAAAATCTTTGATATGGGATATACTACAAAAAAAGCTGGCAGAGTCCTGGGAGGTGCCCATTATCTATGGAAAATTATGCAAGCATCAACCAAATTTCTGTTCAATGTTATTTTACTGAAGTGGTATGTAGTGCTACAAAATCTATCACTAGTGGCAAAGGGGTACGGTATGAAGACACAGAAGAAACATCAGAAATCTGGTTGGATATCAAGAGGTAAGATTTGAAGCACATCGACGGTCGACCTCTTCCATGTTTTATTTTATGGGTGGTATGGTTAACTAGGAATGAATTCCTATTCCAAGGAGCATGTAAATAACCATACGAAATCTTTTGCAAACTTAAACGAGCCTATCTACTACTTGAGAAACCAAAGAAGTGAAAAAGTATTGATTTGTTGTAGATCCAAGAATAGAGACATCAAGTATTCATGTGTATTTGAAGGCGCCTCAAAATATCGAGGTTCACCTTTCTGACTTCCACAAAATCAGATTTTAGTGTGTTTTGTGCAGTGGCGCACAATCACCTATGAAGAAATCAAGGTCTTATCTATTTTGATGAAATTATCCTTGGAAGGAGGACTCGGGGTCATCGATATTTATGGATACTATTTACTGGTGGTGGAATGGCTAAGGGGAATTAGAATGCAAAGAAATATAGATGTATTTGATAGTTTTCAACACATGAAAGAAATCAAATTAAGCTTCACTAAAATCCATATTCGTCACATCTATTGAGAGCACAACCATGATCCAAACAAGCTTGTTGAAAAGATCCAAGCTCTCTCCTTTTAAGACTTTTTAAGATGGGGATTGCTTTCTGAGAGGTTTGAAAAATCTATGTAATGGGTAGTTTTCATTTTTGATGATCTATTTTGGAGTTTTATGGAGGTTTAGTTTGTGAACTCTATAACTGAGCTTATGCACCTTAATGTTTTGTCAAAAACTCATTTGTATTCCTCCTATTTTAAATAATGGAAGGGTTTATGTTATATTTCTTGGAAAAGCATTATAAATATATACAATAGAAATTAGTCATAAAGCTAGAAATCATGGATGGTACATTAAAATATGATAAAATAATATTAGGGGCATCAATTAACATGATAAAAGACACCACAATGATCCATTACATCGACTTTTACGATTCAACTGGCCTTGATGGACCCATAGGACCCATTATGTTGTGATAAGGGAACAACATGCCCTCCCTCCTTAAGAGATTTGTCCTTTAAGCATTAAGATGATTTCAAATAGTAAGAATTCCTCTTATTTTTTCTTAGTGCTTTCCATGCTTAATTATCTATCCATCCATTTGTAACTATTATTGGTGCCAATCCTTGATAATCTAACGCTACTAGGTTGTTTTCTTTTTATTCCATGTATTATCTTCATTTTTCCATTTTGTTGTAGTTTTTAGTTTTATCATATACTTGTTCCTTGGCTTTTGGGTACATGAATTCCATTGGTTCTTCCATTTATTTTCGTTGAACGAGGTTACTAATATGCACTTTCCTGTATTCATTATAGGCATTCCTAGTAATGAGGATATCAATATTGTTCCACCTTTTAAGGTTTTTCTCCATCATGCACAACATTATCATTAATCTTCCTTTCTAGTATAGTACTATGCCCTAGCTTGTGTTCTTGATCTTTGATTGCGGTCACTTCTGAGATAATACTATCATAATTTGTCTTTAACCATGATCTCTACTTCAAGTTTAAGAAATTTGTGGCAACCTTGTTATATCTTCTATTCCTTCCCCTTTTGAAACTGAATTATTGTACCATCCATCAACTTTTGTTTATCCATCTTCAAGTCCTTTTTGAATTTTTATTTGTCTTCATCTCTATTTAAGGCTTCATCAAACTTATGACATATTCCCTCTTCAACTCTCTTGCTCATCTCATCAAGTATGAGCTTTGGTTAGTTAACCTCAACAACCTTTGATAATTACTCCCTAGAAGATTAGATCTACTAAATAAAAAACATGGATGAGAATTTAACACTTAATAAAATATAATGGCGGAAGCAAAATGATCGCACCAATTTCATACACATGCACACACAATTTTTCCCTTCAAAATCTGTTGTTTCACTAATTTAATTCTACAACATACAAGGGCTCCCTTCTTGGGGTAATGGCCATTTGAGGAAAAATACTAATACAACAAGAACTTGGAATTAATTCAATTGATCAAACCATTTGTACTTCGATTTGCTAGCTGATTTGGACCCATCGCTTACTGCCCCTTGCACTCTTCCTCACACCCTGCACACAAGGATGAATATCCTTCACCTAGTCATTGAGTTCTAACAATCACCGTCTTGTGTTTAAAGATGTTTATTCTCCCTTAGCCTAGCCCATGTACCCGCTGTACATTGTAGTTGTTGTCACCATGCTACTGCACTACATGTACAAACTAGTATGAATTTACAGCGCAAACTTCTCTTCTATCAACCTCCACACATCCTTTGGCTTTTGTGGCTACTATATGGAACTCTGTGGCTATGTATAATAGTGTATGATTCCCCCTGCACACTAATGACTTCATGCACATGATCTAATGACTTTCAATGTTTGCATCACTTAACTTGGTTGTTGTTGGGAACTTTTTACATGTCTCAGACTTGGTGACAATCCTTTCTTGTTTTTTGCATGTAGATTGGCAGCTAGAAGTTGTCTTTATTTACTTTTAGCTCATGCTCTAGCCCATCAAGACATTTTTTTGTCAGTTGCACTTGATGCCTATGGCTACAATCCACTTTTTATGTTTCAAACTCATTTGTTTTTCGCCATACAACCTTAGTGGAAGCTGGAAGCCTCCACCACCCACCCACCCCGTTTTTGTTTTTCTCAATCACCATATGGTTAGCCTTTACCACAAAGTTGGACAACTACCACTTTAATATCTCTCTTAGGCATTGTATGACATATGGCCAACCTTGAATGCAATTTTTTTCCTGGATGTGTCTACCTATGGCTTGATTCGTACAATCTCTGATTCATGCGCGAATGTCTCCTGTACATTAACTTCTGGTTGATTCGTTCTGTGCTTTGTGGCTCAATCTTCTTGTGCAACTCCTATAGATTAGCCTTCAGAGGTTGTGCTTTGATACCATGCTAATTTCTAACCCCAATGATTTGGTTAAATACTTCCCAATAGATCAGATCTATTGACCCAAAAAAATGTGTAAGATTTTAACATTTAAATAGAATATAACAACTGAAGGGAAATGATTACACCAATCTCATACACGTACAAATAATTTCTTCCCTTCAAAATTTGTTGTTTCATTAATTAAAGTCTATAGCATACAATGGCTTTGTTCCTGGGATAATGGCCCTATGACGAAAAATACATGTGACCCAACAAAATGGGTAACCCCATAGAATAAACTTTTGTCCTCCACTTGATAGCCAACCGGTCAGCCGGACAACCAACAACCCCTGAGAGCCACCATTAGCTGATGATATGCCATATATCTCCCCCACTTGCATTAGTGATGTGTTTCTTACCCATCTAGATTAGCATTTGGGCAAAGGTGGGAAACCACTCACAAGGTATTTTGATCATTTTGCATTTGAGTGCTTATAGTTGTTTGTCTTTGCGAATTTAGTATGGATTATGGGGTGATCTGGATGATTGGCAGACCTTGACTGCATTCTTGATCTCTCACCTTACTTGGGGGTTAATCTTTGATCCTAGTCTGTTGGGACTTCCCTTAAGGACCACTGGGTTATAGGAGGGGCACTACTTGGAAAGGCATGAATGAGATAACATGTTCCATCTTCCCTATGTCACACTTGACACCTTCCATCCTACACTACAAGTCCATATCTCTCCTCCATTCTTTGGGTACAACTTGTCATTGGTTCTTTGGGACTTGGCACTCATATGTTCACATACCTTGACTAGGGCCCAAATTTTTTTCCAAGAGGTTGATGCTACTAAAAGAAACAAAAAGAAATGTTAAAATGCAAAAGATGGCCAGGGATAGAAGAATTAGCGTGTGGGAAAAATCCTAGCATGAACTCTACCTTCCAAATATGTCTATCACCCAATTCTTGAGCACATGTTGCTCCATTTTATCATAAAGGAGCCCTTGCATGTCCCAACCCCAATGAACAATAAATTGACTCATCTTAAAGGGCTAATAAATTGCTACTTCATACAAAGCAAGCTCTAACCCTTGAACTATAAGTGGTAATACAAGGGAAAATCAAGAAGTAAAAGGTGCACAAGAGGGGTGGAAAAACCAAGGCTGAAATGGTAACTCATGCATTTACGAATGCTTCCTCCTAACATCTATACACTCAGGACATGGACACCCCCATCATCTAGCACCCTTGACCATGACACTTGGCAATGAAGTCTCTGTTGCCACATTACTATTCACTAACACCTAATAATTGAGGGGTGGACTAGAGAAATGCTACTTCCCCTTAGGGTTTGGAAGCGCCTAATAGTGTTGACCTTTAGCCACTCCTACCTAGGGAAAAACACCTTTGCAAGTTTAGGGCCCTGATTTTAATAAGGGATCCTTGTTTGAAGTATCAAATTTCCCTTAACATTCAAGTTTGGTTCACTAAGATGCATTATTGATATGTGTCCCTAATGACTAGTTTCTTTCACTAGAATCCATGTTGTTCTTGTTAGGTGGTTCTGTAGCCCAAGTGTTGGGCACCCACTCCACATGCGCCCCGACCCTTTCGAGGAGTACATTGGCACAAACAAGTGAAGCATTGAGATTCAGGAGCCTCCTAGCAACATCATCAATGACACATGTCCCAGAGCACCCCAGTGCCCCAGACATTGGTTGAATTTGACCCAGGTTTGAGGATTCTTAAGGATGACACAACTGGACCCAGCATGCCCCTAGGTTGGTCTTGACACAACTGGACCTAGCATGCCCCTAGTTGGTCTTGACACAACTTGAAGGAAAACAATTGATTAAGAGCCCAAATGAGGTTGATCTCACACTAAGAGACTAGAGAGGGTTTGTTGCACCAAAGGAAGCCCTAACACTGGAGGAGGCCACTTCCAACAATTGGAGACCCATGGAAGCCACTTTGTGGCACCCCAACTGGATCTTAGGACCCCAACTCTCAAATCATGAACTTTGCAGGAATCTACACCTTCTTGGACACCTCATCACCCTTGGGCATGGCATTTGGAGCATTTACTATTGGTGACATTAGCATGAGAGTGCCTACAACTCACATGTGTGGAAAAATTAGGGCACATTTTGATATAGCTAGTCGGTTAGCTTGTAATTCTATGACATTTTAGCATCAAACTTGTTTTAGGGTCTTTGTTAGGCTTATTATTAGTCCTAATCCTCATATAAATAGAGGATAGGCTCATTGTTTGGATCATCATCACTTGTGACTTATTTTGGCCCTCTTAGAGATTTTCAACCTTGTTTTCTTGTGGAGATGTGACTTTATAGTGTATTTTTCTACTTGGAGCTATTTCGTTGGTCTTGAAGATGTCATTTTGGAGCAATAAAGGCTTGTTCATGCATTCTATCTTGTAAGTGTACCTTGGATTTGATAAAAAAAATTGTGTGTCTAATATATGGAATGGTTGATTATCTAGGGTTTCTAATTTGCTAGTTATTGTTGAAAATCATTGTATTGAATCTAGATGATAGCATTGTATGCATTACTCACTCATAGAATGTGAATGGCAATCCCATTGTTGAATCTTTAAACTAGCTCTCCCAATTGACTTTGCTCCCTCACAAAAGTGATAGGTAGGGTTTTGAAACCTAGGGTTTTATTATTCCCTTACTCCTTGCCAAAATTTAGCATATTTTACACTCCCATAGACTCCATCATCCCAAGGGCTAGACCCTAGCCTTGGTAACTTTGTTGATCACCTACAAAACTTCACTTAAATCACATTATGTCTCTCTAAATCTGATTTTTGACCCCTTGAGGATAAGTTGCTAGCTAGGGCTAGGGCATGAATTTTTACTAGGGTTGAAGACTTTGACTTGTGGAAGGATTCAACATTGGAAGGAGTGTTGGTTGCATCAAAATTAGCCCCTTGTAGTAGCTAATCTATCCATTTCAAAGCTAAATCCTTTATGTCCTAGGTAGATCTTGCTCTAGAAAAACCCTAGTTTGCCCTTCTCGTTCCTTAATTTGAAGGTATTGATTGTTTGGAAGCTTTTTCTTGGCCTTTTGATTCTAGGTTGATCCTTTTGGCTTGCTATTTCTCAAGCTCTATATCATTTGTACCTTGAATAGGCCTCATTAGAGGAAGCGAATTGCCCCATCATGCTTGATGAGCCTTGTTCTTAGGAAGAGTTGTCCTAAACCTATCTTGTCACCTTATTCCTTGGATTTAACATCTCTCATGGATGACCTAATAAGGGGAAGCCTCCCTAGTGGTGAAAGTACATAAACGAGCATGAGGTAGTGGCTATGGTGACAGTGGGCCACACCTCATTGTTGTCCCTTGGTCTAGTTTTTTCCTTGTGAGCCCCCCTCACAAGGCCTGCTAGATTTTGAGGCAATGCCTTTGGTGTTGTTGCCCGAGAGTATAGTGGGTTTAAACTTTAAAGATTAAACTTCACCTTTCTTTGAAGAGAAAAATTCATAATGAAAATCTGGATTCTCTTCTAGTGACCCCAACAGAACTTGACCATGGAACTTGGAAGTAGCTACTTAAACCCCCTTAACTTATCATCGAAGAAATGGTGAGTCTCCCGGCATTCCTTTTATGGATAGGGTAAGCTGTGTCCACTATCCCCCTGAGGTGGCATTGAAGGTGAATATTTGAGGGCATTTAATTCCCCTCAAATGACGTTTGATAACTTTTCGAGAATTGACCAATCTTTTTGCCTCCGTGATCATCATTCCCTACAACTTTGCAATTGGATATGTCCTTTGGCAATATACCATCACTTTTGTTCTTATTAGGGTTTGTAAACTTGTGTTTCTTATCCTTATTACAAGTGTTTTTATGCCTGCCTTTTGACTTTTATAATTTATCTTTTTTATTTAGCATTACAATGTATTTTGAGAATTATCTGAAGGATTAAAATGCATTGCTGTTGAAGAGCATGTCAAATTAAGTTTTGAGAAGTGCATCCCTATCTAACACTGATATATTATAGAACAAACTGTTCAAAGATCATTAAAGTATAAAGTAGTTTGCACTTTTCTTTTCTAACTTCAGTGATTTGTCGAAACATGATTTTGATCTCTATTTTCTTGAACATTTTGATGCTTTAAAGCTTATTCGTGTTATTTGTTCAGACATATCTTTGACTGCTTGACTGTTTGACTATTGTGTATGTCTTATTTTAAACTTTCCTTAAAAGCTTATTCTGTGGAATTCTGAAATTTTAGGAAACACTCCTGATGTCTGTGAATCATGATTTAGTCAAAACCATTTATTTATAGACCAAATTGCTGTTGTGTTATTATTTTCTTCTGTTTGGCAATTTATAGGAGATTCTCTAGAGTATTCTGGAATCTGAACATGATTTTGATGTATTGGGGTTTTTCCAGACAGGTCTAACCTGTAGAAAATCTTCTGGTAAATTCAAACCTTGTATTCATTTGGGTTGTTTTGAACTAGAATCTTTTGTATGACCAACGTGCTAGAAAATTCACTGGCGTGAAATATTCACACTTTCTTTAACCATTTCTCCAACTATTTGCTATTTAAATTTTCATTTTCTTTTAAATAAGAAATGAAAGTTTCTTTATTTGCGCATGCAGTGGAAGTGTCCTATGTGAAAGGAGAATTATTCAATGGACAGCATCATTAATTTTGTAAGTAATTTGTTGCAATCTTTTGATGGGAACATGATGATAAAGGGAACATCAAATTTATGCTAATTCCTAACATGTCAAAACTTTATGATTATCTAATATGGCAGATGAAAAACTACTCTAAGGACGTAACTGAAGTTGAGGTGAAACCAGATGCTTCTTGGTATCCAAAGGTTGAAGGTTATGCTAGTCTCCGTGAGCATTGGCATCAGCCAGATCGATCAATGATTATTTCAATTGGAAAAATTACACATCAACAGGGAAACTTGAACCAAGTTAAATGTGAGATTATTGCCTTTAAAAATTGGAATAAAGAAGAATTGAGATGGTATCCAAAGCTCGAAGGTTATGCCAGGCTCCATGAGCATTTGCATCGGCCAGATAGATCAATCATTATTTCAATTGGAAAAATTACACATCAACAGGGAAACTTGAACCAGGTTAAATGTGAGGGTATATTTGAAAGTCAGTTGCCTTTAAAAATTGGAATAAAGAGGAATTGAGATAGTTATTTGGGATTAGGTGGTGCTATCTTATCATCTACTGCAAATACTATGCCATGGATGGAAGAAGGGGAATATAAAAATCGTGCGAGCCATCAGCTAGAGTGCGACTGATACAAATGGAGATGATGAAGATCCAAGTATTAATCAAGAAGGAAGTGAGGACCTTGTCAGGGAATATAAAAACTGTGCCAGCCATCAACTACAGTGCAAATGATACAAATGGAGATGATGAAGATCCAAGTATCAATCAGGAAGAAAGTGGAAGTGAGAACCTCGACTTTTCAACAAATAATGATGCCAGGTTTTGACTCTTCATTCTTGGGATGTAATCAGACTTTACAGAGAATTTCCAAGCATGTTTGTTCTGAACTCCAAAAGGACTCTGAACTAATAGTTCTAAGTGATTCAGAGGAAGAGAATGCAAATGATGTAAACATTGGTTAATCTATTGTTTCAGTTTTTGCTATTTCGGATACTTTGTGTCAAGGTGTAGAGTACCATTGAATTCCTATGAAGGTTTGCAGGAGGAATCACAGTTTGATTGCACTGGTATTACCTAAACCTTCATTCATCCGCACTTATTGGATCCTTTTCTGAAGTGATTTTGCTCCAGCATAGCATCACCGCTCCACTTGGTTATATTGGTGCTAATGGTGGTGAGTTCAATTTGTCAAATTGGTACCCGTGCCCTCAGAATGTAGCATTTCATTTCGGAGTTGTCTATAATGCGACTTTTTGGAGATTCCGGTGACGGAATCCGGCAGAAGAAATTGAGGTTAAATCTTGATTTGTTACAGTTAAAATGGTTTTTTAACTGCATATTTGGATTCAGCACCCTGAAAAACCCCTGGGACGCTTTGATTGTGTAGAAACTAACTATCAAACTTGCCATTCCAATAAATTGCTGTTGGATTTTGACCGGAAAAAGCCACCAGAAAAGCTTTCAAAAAGTCGCATTATAGACAACTGCTTTCATTTCTTTGGTACAAATCCAGATGTTTCAGGTACCTCAGTGTGCATATGTGGTACTTCTGACTCTTGTCAATATGTATGGTTTATTGGCTTCACAGCTGTAGGAGAACACAAGGGTGGGACCAACAATCCCTGACAACAGCCGTTCATTAGATTCTTCCCTGTGTTCCTTAAGTACAGAATGGAATGGTGATTTGAAAGATGGCCCTATACACTTCTTCCATGTTCAAGCACAGCCTGCACAAGCATATGTTCAAACTGATTATGGAGACCTGTAATCACATGTGATGATGTACATACTAATTGGATTTCACTCAGTTTATGTAGCAGTAACAACTTGGGTAAGCCAGGTTTTAAGGAACCTGCTGCAGGAACACAGTGTAGACAATATCGTCTGCACCTGGGGAGATGGACTCCACTCATTAGCTATAGGTATACAAGGTCAAGGCATTGTATCTTCTATTCCTGAGTCGATCAAAGTAGACTGGAAAACTACTTCCTGATTAACAGTGTGCAGCATCTATACCATCGAATGTTAGCGTATAACCAAGGTTCTGATAACCCATTACGTCATCAATTTGTCAGATCAATTAGGCCTCGATTTAATTAGTTCCCAACATTCAGCATCAACTCTGTCGCTGGTCTTGCATGCCAATCGAGGATTATTTACGTGCAAGGGATAACCCTTTCCTATGGTGTTTGTGTGCAAGGGATAACCCAGTTTTAATGCAGTAGCAGGTGCTTAAGAACTATTGTAGTAATGGATTTAAGCCTAATGATGCCTAATGTATGACAGACTTGATGCTGCAATGATGATGTTTTTTCTTGGTGAGTTTTGGCAAAGATGATGTTTAGATGTCTCTACGAGCATTGTGGAGAGGCATCAGAAAATTCCTATTGTGCTTTGCTTAACTTCATAATGGAAGCATATTTTTATCATGACAAATAATTTCCCTACGCACTGGACTTTGAACACAAAACCAACTCTCAACAAATATGAAGGGGCCTTAATTGTGTTTTGTTTTCTTATTATTCTCGCATGATGGATAAATCTGGAAAAGCTTATTGCCTCCGGAGGAGATGTTATCCTGTAAGGTACTTTAAACAAATTTACAAATTTAAATATATATATAGAACATTTAATAAACTTGTCAACACCTCATTCCAGCTATAAAACTTGTCGACACCGCATTCATTTTTTTCAAAAACATTAGATTTGATTTTATCTATAATATAAAAAATCATATAAGGTCATTTGCCAAAACCTGAAATCACAATCAAATGTTGCATGAAATTGGAATAGTTACAAAACTAAAATATTGCCTACAAACATTAAGTAAATTGACATCATGGTTAAATGTGTTTGTGTGAGATAAGTTTTATCAAAGTGAAAAGTAATTAGTAATATATATGTATATATAAATTAATCAAATTAATATGATAGTTAAAAATATTTTTATGTGAATTAAATTTTCTTAAAGTAAAATCAATTAGTATTTCTGAAATATAAATCATGTTATTTGATATGATAGTTAAAATGCTCTCGTGTGAGGTAAAATAAAATGTATCCAAGTAAAAATTAATTGGTATCTCATATATATGAATTATGAAAATTATAAATGTTTTTGTCTAAGTTAAAAGCAAATGTTTAATGATAATAATATTTTAAAAGGAAAACAATGCTTCAATAAATTGTGTAAATAAATGTTATTGTTAAAATGTATTTGTGTGAGATTTTTTCTATCAAAGTAAGAAATAATGAATATTTAAGAGATATAAAAGATTAAGATCATTGTTATAAATACGAGTGTATAATATGGGTGCATAATTTAATTAAACTCAAATTATTCAAATTTGTAAACTATAATCCATTATAAGAAAAGAGGAAAATTAATGAAGAATAATTTAAATGTAAAACAAACTTACGTTATTTTAGATAATTGAAACCAACCTAGATCCATCTTAAACATGGATTTATAAGTGTTGAGAGGATCAAATCTCTCCCGGTGAAAATCTCTTTTTGAGTGCAAATCTCTGGAGTGCAAAACTTTAGGAAATGTCATCTCTCGAGGTGGAAACCTCTTTTTGAGTGCAAATCTCTGGAGTGCAAAACTTGAGGAAATGTTCGCACCTCGAGAGATTTCATCTCTCTTGGCACTTGATAGAGCTAGATTTAAAATGGATCTAGGTTGGTAAATAATCAAAACCAATTGCAATATCAAACAAATCTAGTGTAACCAATTCCAATATCAAACAAATCTAGTGTAATACTCTAGCTTGAAGGGGCCCTATAGGAAATGGGTCTTACAACCAAGTTTTATAGAGCACTTATTTCATCAACAAGCTCAATATGTCAATACACACAACATCCAGATGTATCATAATTATTCTTGAGGTTGATATTAGTTATACCATCAGGGAATCCACCCATTGAAAGCCTTGAAATAGACCAAAGAAGCAGAACTAGTTGAGGATTGGTGAGAAGAAAAACAACATCCCAACTATAAGCTCAATAACATAAATTGTGTTAAGCCAAATAAATCATTCAATGAAGATGCTTTTTGGGACAAAATTGTGCACAAAATTCCTTTGCACTTAGTCAATTTGAAGAAAATTGGGTTGTTTGATGATGTTGTAAAGTGGCTGGCACATTCCAAATGTTTATAGGTTAATACCAGTACATAGTTTGTCTATGTATCAATAATTTGTCCAAAGTGTACTTTCCTTTCAACTCATATATAAATCAAATTTCCATACAATAGTATAATCACAGAATCTAAAATTTTCCTTGGATTATTCCTCTAGAAACAAAGGCAACACTAGGAATACAAATGGTCCTCTTAATTAGCGAAGCCAATATATATGTAATTGGAAGGTGTGATTTTATTTCATTCTTCAAATAATGGTTTCTTTTTATTTCTTTCTCCATATATTGTTTGTCTTGGCAGAGGTCTTAAAATGTGTTATATGTAAGTTTGTTGTTGCAAAACCTAAGTCTTCTTCTCCTCCTACACCATGATAAATGTGCAATAGTTGCCCTCGTAAAGACAAACACAACCCAGATAGAAGTTTAGCGATCTACATGGATTTAACATTTGGTTAATATAACAACCTCATCCCACGTCTACCCAAGTAACCACCCAACCGGGGTAAATATGCGATGAGAGGCCACTATGATGGGATTCAACCTCCTATGTCACCTTAAGGAAGTGGAATCGATGGAAACATGCCACATACACCTTCCACATCAACAAAAAAACTCCCAGGAGCCATCCCAACCACTCAGGTAACCCGCCCTTGAGACCAACTGAAGTTTTTGTGCATCAAACTTCTAGACGCTCCCTTGATATGGACAAGGGTGCATCTGGGAGGCTCCAGAAGCTCCCACAACAAGGGCAAGGGAGCTTCTAGGGACTTTTTTCTCTAGTGCTGTGCTTGCGACTCTGAGATTTGTGCCACTTTTCAGGGCCAGAGCTTAGGTCAGTGCCCAAAACTCAATGTCACCTTTATAAATGAAATTTCACAGTAGAACAAAGATACATATGCAAAAACATCAACAAGGACTAGACTGGACTCTTACTAGCCATGACATGCATTCATCAAACATATCACAAATATGAAATCTACAGGTTTTAACAATAGAGTTGAGCATAGGGGTATCATACTTATATGAGATTTGCTATGAGGCATTGTTTCCTTATCACATTAACTGCATTATCATCTATTAGGACATAGATACATTATTCATTCATTTACAAGTAAAAACATGATGAGAGCCATATATAGCCATTGTCATAATTCATATTCATAACCAGTATAATAACAACAGAAATACCAAGGAAACAACAACCATATAATCCACATATAAACCATTATAATACTCATGAATTAACACGAAGAAATAACCTATTATTAATGATGCAAAGGCTAACCAGGTTTGGTACTTCCACGGACCACTTGACCGTAGATATGGTTGAGCCAAATCTCTCTTTAGCCAATCACCTTCGTGCCATATTCCAAGCATGAATGTGGGATCTCATGGAACAATCCATCAAAACCAAACTAGGGCTTCCAGAGGCCAAACCACCTCAACCCATCAAACAATGATTCCACTTCATGGTCGGACATCACAAACCATCACCAAATTGGTCTCTACCCAAGCCTTCTAGGGCTCCAGAGTGTTTGTTCCAACTAAGGCTTCCAGGACCAATAACTAAACCCATAGCTGATGTCGGGCTTCCAAACCGTTTGTCCAACCAGAGTTTCCAGGACTTGTAACTCAACCCACCAAGGGCTTCCAGAGCATTTTTCCAACCAAGGCTTCTAGGACTAGTAACTCTACCCAATATGTTACAAGGCTTCCAGAGCGTTTTTCCAACCAAGGCTTCTAGGAACTAGTAACTCAACCCAAGCTAAATGAAACATGAGAACCAACCAGAAAAAAAAGAAATGAACCCAGAACACCTTGGTTATCTAGGAAATGGCAAGGTTAGAAAAATCCACTGTCAATCCAGGCAATCCTCCATGCCAATGACAGATCATGACCAATAAACCACATGCATGTGCCATGCATGTCAAACTAGTGAGGAAACCATACATGCAACTCAGTGTCTACAAGAAAACCCCGTTGTAGCTGCTGATTTCGATGTCCTCTTGCACTTTTCTCGTCTTCCTTTGCCTTCTTGCTCCAAGAATATAAGTATGGCACGCTCTCCAAGAGTGCTCCAAGGACACTCTAAGTGTCCAAGAGTATGAGAGAGAATAGAATGAGAGATCAAAAACTAAACTCACAAAAGGCTCACACTAGCCAAGCTTGAGTAAAAGCTTACCAACTGATCCTTTGAAGCATTTTTATCAATGAGGCCTCTATTTTCTTCATTTTCCATTATTTTCCTCCAATTTCCTAATTACATGCAATCTGTGACCTTTCACCTTCCTTTACTCGTAATTTCCTTTATTTTCATAAATAAAATGTCAATAAATGCCTCATGTCTTTCCAAAGCCTTTGCCATAATAAACCGAAGCGACACCCCACTAGTATTTTTTCCCAATATTCATCTTGGAATACATGTCCCATGATGTTGGTCTTATATTTTTATATTTACATGGATTTTTTTAACCAGTGTTGTTACATAATCCTCCCCTGTGGGGGAACACCATCCTTGGTGTTCAATGACACCTATAACCAGAAAGACCGCTGAAAACAAAACATACTACCCATGGAGCTTTATAACATAGCTTGTGGTATTCACAATGACCATCTACTAAAACATGACAAACATATTGTTCATTAGAGCTTTATAACACAAATCATTACAATATTTACAATAATAACCACATATACACACATACACATTTGCTTCACCCAAAAAATGCTCATAACGTATATTGAGCAGCTTCATAAGTCCAGCTCGATACAATATTCACAATAATACACACATATACACATATGCACATTTTCTCAACCAACAAATAAAAGGATACGATGCCTGCATCTGCAAAAGGGAATCCAGAGGCTCACACTTCCACCATCAAATTAATTCCAGGATTCACCTCCTTCCCAGGAAGTACATAATCCACTGCAAGGTCGAATCTGCATCCAATGTCCAACACTATAATCCAACGCCACTTATCCTCTCAATGGACATTTACCAACTCATTGTTCCAGGGCACACTCACAATGTGCATTTGATTCCATCTGGAAACGTGTTGACGTTTCTAGACCCACCAACATGTCAGGGGATCTCCCCGGTAAGAAGTCCCAATTAGACCTCAGATTGTTTGGAGGAGTCCAAGTAGTGGGTAGTAAAGCTATGCCTTGACTGCGTTAGCACATAGAGATAAGCAAGATATCCTTGTTGGAAGCAAGTGTGTGACCTTGTAGCAAGTCATGAGAGATGAATGGGGAGGTTCTAACATACGAAAGAGGAAAATAAGTGTATCCCTTAGAAGCCTGTAATAGTACACAACCTGAAAGGAACACACGAGATGAATGACATCACAAACTGGAAAGAAAAATAGTTGACAATCCAAAGTGATGAGTTAAGCCAACAACACACTTCAATAAGATTCATACAATTGGTGAGCCTCATCAGTGGGTTATTATATGGGTCTTAATTGGCCTCAATTCACCTTCTAGCTTAGTCAAACCAACTATTCTCACAACTTATTGCATAATTTTGATTATATTTTGCTTATGAGATGAGTTAGAGTTGGATATTTTTCTTTGTGGTCTAATGTGCATGTAATGTAGGAATAAGGGATAAAAGCAAGGAAAAATGCAGGAATAGAGGATAAAAGCAAGGAATTGAGGCAAAGACCTTGGTAAAGACTCGAATGGGACAAGGGAGAGTAAATTATAGGAGGTAAATCCTCCTTATTTACTACCCCTCCATTTGAATATTGCTCCATCAGCTCGGATTGCAAACAACCAAATCATGGGATTATAAAACAACCGAGTTGTAGGAATTTACAGGGTAAGTTCCTCAGACAGAACACCAAAGGACACCACTCACAAACAGATCACAGAACAAAACACGAGTATTCTTGACGTGGTTAAAACCCTCAAAGAGGGAAACAATCCACGACCTGAACCAACGTGGCCACTTCAGACAATTTATTAATAAAAGAATGAAAATTTACATAAGCTTCTCTCATGAATGGTTAACCTACAAATGACCCTCCATGTTCTTTAAATAGAGATCATGGACCAATTGGGTGTTAAGCCATGGATCAAGTGTTGGTAATACCGAGGAGAGAATGAACCATTGAATAAATTCTTGTCTAGAAGATATTATGACCGTCAGATTGTAAGTTACAACAGTACATAATAAAGAAACACACTTTACCTAACTCTACTCTAGACCAAGTTACACTTAACTATTTCCTATGTGTCGGAATATCCTAACACGAGCAAGTGAAAAGAACATAAAACAATTTTTTTTGAGTTGGGAGCCAAGCCTCCCTAATTGGAAGGAAGTCGTTAAGGACTTCAGATGCATAAGTAGAGAGGCTTAGGACCTCAGTAGGATTCAGACTTCTATTGTAAAAACTCTACTTTATTTATGAGTTGCAAGGATTGTGACAATTTGTTCTGTAATCCATGGTTTTCATAATGAGAATGAGTTCTATTTTAAGCCAGTTGTGAGTTAACTCAGAGGGTTGAAACTCTTGGGTTAGGGCCCGACCCGAGCAACCAAAGCTCCTCTTTATTGTACTGTTTTGCTAGCATAGACTCATGTTTTCTATTCATTTTCTTAAGCAGCATAGATTCATGGTTTTCTGTTTTATTTGCTTAGGTAGCTTCATTTTCATTACAACAGTATAGCGTAGATTATTCATGTTTTTTCTGTTCATTTGCTTCAGTAGCTGTATTTACTATAGTTTACTTCCATTTGTGCCTTCTTTCAGTTTACAGGTTAGATAGGAGAAAACATCACCATAAGGTTGTGCACAGGTGTCTCGCCCTCATCTCTTCCCTTTGGGACCATGACTTGAGGAACAAACCCTTCAACAACCCCAAAAACACAGGTTTCTAGTGCTCGCATGAGCTATGGAGTTTGTTGTTTGATGCAGTTATTTGTTCACCCTCACTGGTTTTTCTGTCATTTCCTTTGAAACCTCCTTCAACACGTTCTTCATGCGTCAATTCCTCGCCATCCGATCCACAACAAACCTTCACAATCACCGTCCGATTCATTATTTTCTCCAATTGTTGCCTCATGTGAAGTCTTCCACTTACTTTATGCGATTTAATCTCCACCGTCGATATGTCTCTTGATCCGACAACTATTGCATCACCTCAACACTTTATGTGCTTTAAACCCCCACCATCGATCTGCCTCTCCTGATCTAACGACTATCGTTTCACACCGATCGCCAGCTAGCTTGGCCGATCTCCACCATTGATCAGCCCCGCCTAATCCAACGGCTATCGCGCAATATCGCACGGATTATTGCACGACCATTATCTGCCCCTGAGCATTCAAGAAAAGTGGTTTTCTCGTGCTACGTGTCACGCAGTAAGGCTAATTGCGTGAAATTTTAGAATTCCACTTACAGCCTTGAGGGCGCGCGAGAACCTACTTACCGCCTTAGAAACCCACTCCATCATTTCTGCACGTTTATTTTCCCTGCGATACGATATTCAAAATCCATCCTCCGGTTAATATTGTCGTCCATTTCTTGACTTAATCTACGTGATAAGATCTCAGCTGTTCATCGCTTCATTACCCTGTCTGTCCATCTCTTGACTTAACCTCCATGATAAGGCCTCAACAATTCATCCTGTTCATCCATCTAGTCACTTAAGCCTTCGCGATAAGATCTCTGCCGTTCATATGCTTCGTTACCCTGTCCGCCCATCTCTTCACTTAATCCCTCGCAATACAATATCCGTCGTTCATCTGCTTCGTTACCTTGTTTGCCCATCTCTTGACTTAATTCTTTGCGATAAGATCTTTGTCGTTCATATGCTTCATTAACCCTATTCATCTATTTATTCTCTTAAGCCCCCGTGATAAGATCTCCACCATCCATCTTCTGCTCGTTGATCAATCTAACAGTCCCTATGCGCTACTGCGTCCTTAAGTCCTCCTTTCATTGATTTCGGCCTTTGATTTCTCTTCCGCTTGAAAACCGATTTAGCTTAAGTTTCTTTGCTTACACCTTAGTGTAGTTTAATGCTCTTTACCTTTTGCAACTTTGATAGCAGCATTAGGTTAGTGATTGTTTTATCAATTCTGCTTAGCATAACTATTTTATTGGTTAGTTAGGTTATGGTGTGGTTTATCATTACACGTTGTTTTCTTCATTACTGCAATAGAGTAGCTCTCTCTTAGAATAGGTTTTCTCTTCTTCCAACAAAGAATTAAGCTTCTTCTGACTCTATAGAAGTCTGGCTTGGAACCCCTGGGGTCTCTTTCCAGATAAACAATGACAACAAGTAGGACCTTCACTTCTACTTGTGCATATAGCACTGTTACCTCCAAGTTTGTACGAACCACGGGTTGATAAGTAAAGCTGGTAGCCCTGGGAGTTGCAACATTCTTGTTGCAATACCTAGGCTCATCACTTTTTGGCGCCATTGCTGGGGAGGTGTCTAAGTAGAATGTGATTACTATTTTCTTCTATTTCGAGTCTCTAACTTTCTTTTCTTCTACTTCTTATCTTCAATTTTATTCCATTAGTTTATTTTTGCAAAAGTAATCTAGTAGCTTCCTTTCTTTCATTTGTCATTATCTGCTTTCCTTTCTATTCTACAAGTACTTTATAGCTTTTAAGAAAATCTTACAAAAACCAACCCAAAAACATTTCCTTTCATGCCTCGTAGGAATAGTGACAATTTAGGGAAATTCTTGACAAATACCCCCACTACATTCAACAGTCAACCTTCTCTCTTCTTCGGTGACTATGAAGTGGAAGAACCTTTAGGTGAGCAACCTTACATATTTGAAGAACCTACATGGGAAGAAGAAGAGGAAGAACCCTTTCCTAGTGAACTAATGGCTGAAAACCAACATGACAGAGAAAATAGAGAGAGAATTGAGAGTGCCTTCCCCATCAAGGAGACTAATGGGGACACTAAAATGAAGAATACCCTCTGCTCTACCTCATTTCCATGGCCTGACCACAGAGGACCCTGACACTTTCCTATTTGAGTTTGCTGTTATATGCCGAACCTATGACTATACAAATGATGAGAAAAAAGTTAAAAGTGTTTCCATCTACCTTCAAGGATGCAACATTGCTGGTTCATGGGTTTACCTGGAGATATCATCACAACTTGGGCTCAGATGCAGCAACATTTTAACAACAAATATAGGGACTACTGTAGGTCAAAGGATACTAAAGAAGAGATTTTTAGGATGACCATAGTCCAGGATGAATACTTAGAGGACTATGAAGAAAGATTCCAGCTCAATTACAAAAGGGCCAGGTGTACACTTGAACCTGAGTCACTAAAGTTGGTCCTACTTAGAGGAGTAAGGGAGGATCTTTTGGATACCTTACATACGATAGTAGGAGGGGATATCTACCAATTACCCTATGAGGATATCAAGACTATATTTAGAAACCATTTTAGAGCAGTCAGGAAAAAGGGTAGGGGTAGTCAACCTATGGCCAATACATCATCCTCCAACTTATCCATCAAGGGTGAAATTGGAAATATGCTGGAAGATTTCAAAAGTGATATGTTGCAAACCCTTGCCTTGTAATTGGACACCATTAACATTAAAAGGAAGCAAGAGGAAGCGGAAAGAGCCCTGGCCATCTTTTGTCCTAGATGCACCAGGAGGCATCCTAGGAATGAATATCCATTTAACTGTATTAAGATTTGCTCTGTCTATGAAGAAAACCATTCCATAGACAAGTGCCCTTCTTTACCTGGACTCAAAGTTGTATATCAAGGAGCTGAAGGGGTCACTGAGCAACTTTTCTACATCAACCAAAGGAGACCTCCTGGGCCTAGACCATACTAGTAGGGTATGCAAGGGTCATCCCATGCATATTACAACCCCAACAAAACCACAACTATAACTTCTTGGGGACCTCCTTCTCATCATTCTTGGTCTTCCTCAGTATCATTCCCAGCCAACCAACCAGTCATTTCAACCTTATGTTCAGCCACAACATCAGTGGAATACCCCACTCCAGGGGTAGAGACCCCAATTCAACAATGTTCCAGCTCTATTGCCTCCACCACCTACCCAACCACAACTCCTGCACTCTGCTCCACCCAAGAAACCCCAAATGCCTGCCCAGCCAAATTTGAACCCAAACAATAGGCAGGCCCAACAAGCATACAATGGAGAGACATCATACCCAGCTTATGCTATAGAAATCCAGGAGACCAACCTAAGATATGGGAGAATTCTCCCTGATAACCAACCTCCCTCTCCACATAGGGAGGTTGAGGAGGAAAGAGAGGAAAGAAACCTTAAAGTAAAACCACCCTATCCTGAGAGATTAACCCAACCACTCCAGCCTACCCTATAAGAAAATGAACTTCTGGGAGAATTGAAATATCTATGTGTAAAGATACCCCTTCTCCAGGCAATCAAAGATGTTCCCATTTACAATAAGTTGATTAAGGAGAAATGCTTCAAGTATCCAAGAAGAAGAAAAAGGGATGCCCCTACCATTAATGTCATTGGGCAGTTGTTTGACTTAATGCTGGGGCAGGTAATATGTTCAAAATATTTGGACCTTGGAAGCCCAGTAGTAGATGTGCACATCAATGGCACCATTGTCTCACACACTCTGATTGATCTTGGGGCTACCATTAATGTGATGATCAAGGACACCATGCTCAAGCTCAACCTATAAGGGTCATTGAGGAAGACCACAAGAATTCTGCAACTTGTAGATCGTTCCATAGTCACCCCTGAGGGAATTGTGGAGGATGTGATGGTCTCCATTGAATCCTAGGAGTACCCTGCAGATTTCCTAGTTCTCTAGCCTAAGGCTAAGTTTACTGGTTACCCTCTCATCCTTGGGAGGCCATGGTCGGCCACAACTAATGCTTACATTAGCTACAGAGCTAGGAATATGACCATCAAGAATTGGCATATGTCCAAACAATTAGTCCTATACCCTCCTGCTCAACCTACCCTAGATTATGATTTACCTTTATGGTTGGAGGAGGAGGCAGAAGATGAGGTTTATTCTGCCCAACTTTATGCTTTGGAAGTAGTCATAGGAGGAGGACAATAAGATGAGGATGACTTAATTGAACAACTGCTCCAAAGTCCAACTCCTAGTTCACTACCATTAGAAGAAGTAAGGGAAACCCAGAACAATCATCCAATTGACTTATGCTTGGCCAGTTCCAACCCACTCCATGTCAAAACCCTAGAATTTGGCCCAGAGAAAACTTTGAAAATTAATCCATCTCTTTCTCTTTTAGAAGAGGAAAATATATGCAACATGTTGAGAGAGAACCTAGAAGCCTTTGCTTGGAGTTATAAGGAAATGAAGGGAGTACACCCCTCAGTGTGTACTCACGACATATACATCAAAGAAGGTTGCAATCCAGTCATGCAACCACAAAGGAGGATGAATCCAACTCTTAAAGACATAGTCAAAGAAGAACTGCAAAAACTGCTAGATGCATGATTCATTTACCCTATCTGAGACAGTGAGTGGGTCTCTCCTTTAGTGTTAGTTCCCAAGAAAAAAGGTAAGTGGAGGATTTGTGTGATTATAGGGAGTTGAAAAACACCACAAAGAAGGATCATTTTCCCGTACCCTTCATTGACCAAGTGTTAGATGGCCTGGCAGGGAAGAAGTTTTTTTCTTTCCTAGATGGATTCAGCGAGTACAACCAAATCCAAACCTGCCTAGAAGACCGGGATAAGACCACATTGACCTGTCCTTGGGGTACTTTTTCCTATAAGGTCCTTCCTTTTGGCCTAGCAATGCTCCTGCCACCTTCCAGAGAGTAGTGTTGAGTATTTTTGTTGAACTAGTACATGATGCTGTGGAAATATATATGGATGATTTTACACCTTATGGTTGTGATTTCCAAGAAGCCCTGACTAACCTAGGCAAAGTATTGCACAATGCATTGAAATGGAACTGTTTAGTTCAGTCTTTGCCAGCCTTCCTCCAGTGATTCAAACATGCTCTTACAAGTATTTTTAAGTGTTAAGGTCAAAATTTTTCATGTTCAATGAGTCTTCAAGAAAAATTTTGGGTTCACGTAGGTTTTAGGTCTAGG
>APFE030968266.1:35386-166524 GCA_000404065.3 Pinus taeda | reverse complement strand
AGACTACCAGCTTGATTTTTCATTATGTTCCTTTCAATGTTACAATACATATTTATACATGCTGAAGCATCCAATACCATGGACCGAAAAACCGTCACGTCCAATACCATGGACCAAAAAAACCATCGATCCAATACCATGGACCGAAAACCATCGCGTCCAAAAAACATGTGCGAAAATCATGCACAAAACCATAGGTGGGTCCGCCCAACCTAACATAGGGTCCAAAACCAAAATTTTCTGGGGCGCTGCCCCGGACCCCATAAAGTGGGGTTACGGGTACCCCTCAAACCCCCTGTTAACTATGTGGAAAGAATATAACACAACCCAACATATAGCTCCTCTTCGATGCCATCGCGCATGGCATACACCGACTTGTCTTCAGGCTAGACTCACAACTCGTCATTCTACAGCTTACCGACATCTATTCCATGCGGAATCCAGCTATCTATCTATGTTCCTAAGGGTCAAGATTTTGGAAAGGCAATTTGATTCTATTTAATATCAACACATTTCCAAAAACTTAAACACATTAAAGGATTCATTAGCAAATTATGTGTTATATAGACATTTGTAACATTTATAAAAGAAAAGCATTTCATAAATATTTGCATCAGGATCATATAACTTAACCAAAATAAAGCTCCGAAAATCAAAAATATATATATCTCTTTATAGTTTGTACATAGTGTTCTGTGTCCAAGAAAAAATCAGTCATATAACCCAAAAACTCAAAAATGCTAGGGGGCACCCTAGTCTAATGGTGGTGGTGATAACAGGTCAGCGCCTATGCAATCATGCGTAAGAGCCTAGTCCATCGGCTCGGCATGCCAGTGGTATGTCGTTGTAATCTCAGAGGCAGCTTGTCGATCCTCACATCCGAAATACCAAGGGTGAGACCCTCGATCTGATCCTACAACACTGCAAAAGTCTCAGCCACATCCAGATCGCGAACGACAACCCTCCCTACAGCCTCTCCTATTGGAACGGCAGCTGCTGCTCTCAAGCGCACTGCTGGTTGCACTGGTCCAATATCTACATGAACACATGAGTTTTGATTAGTCTTGATAAACTTTTAAAATAAAGCACAAGAACATTATAAAAGAAATAAATAGATATATGGTTATAGATTTTTACCTATGACACCCCACTGCTCGACAGCCGGCAGTGCCAAATTTGGGTCACCCTGGAAATCCATCCCAGCATACGGACACTCGGCATAAACCATCTTCTGATGGTTGAACCACTTGAAGAAGGCATCAGAGAAGGAAACCTGCGACTCACCAACATGTCTGGCCATAAGGTCAACCCATCTCTACATCCGTGGCTCAGTCGATGGTGGCAAACCAAGTGAAATGTACTGTGGCTGCATCAGTGGGATCTTCTCCAAGGCGAAAGTGGTCAGAATAGAACCATAGCCAAAGTTCTTGGATCTTTCGTTTTTCACCTTGGTAAGTTGTTCTTTTATCACCGGAAGTACTGCATCACACCAGTTGAATACCTTTGGTTCGAGGCATTCCAGGTCGTACTGCATATAGGACCTGTTGGCCAAGTGAAGGGTCGCACTACCAGCCAATATAGCAAGGGTGAATAAGATATTCCTCAAGGATTGGTCGGTGACATCTCGGATATTGATCTTGTCATCCCTACTCGGCTGAGATCCTTCTCTACAGTAACTAAGAATATAATCCCTCACGGATTCACCCCCACGGGCAGAACCTGATAGTGAGAGAGGGGCACCACGCCTCGATAAACCGGTCAAGAAGTAGATGTCCTCAACAGTCAAGCGGATGGATTTGCCTCTAATTTGGAACACCTGGTTGGTAGGATCCCATGCATCGAGGAAATATTGCAACAAGTTGATTTTTGCCTCATGTTAGATATGCAGAAGAACTTGAGCAAACCACAGTTCCGCAATGCAGTTACCGTACCCGGATCATGTAAGGCAACCATGTCCTATTCTTCATGCTCATGTTCACGCCATGTAACAACCATCTTGCTCCAATGAATCTCTAAAAAACAAACAAGAGAAGAATTAGGATCCTGATTTGGCAAAAAACAGGCAAAATTTCCATGAAAAATCAGTGCAAAAGTTTTCCTCCTTGTGCCCATCTCACCCCAGCTGTGTACTGGGTGAGATGCATACTGACTGGCCAATGGCCAACCCTGTATGCATTGCACATTTCGATGTATACTAGGTGCGATGGGGGCAGAATGAATTGTTCAAACCCCAAAGGCTCTGAAAAGCAGGAAACCATGCTCAGAATTCAATAAGGAAAGAATTCAATTGAAAGCTCAGGTTTATCTCCTACCTAGTCTAGACGGAAATCAAAAATTGTCCACAGAATCTCCCAGAATCAGCTGATGAAAATCAAGGGGGGAAACACCTCCAGAGCTCCAACAATCCCAAATTCAAATGAAATGGTAAAATGAGGGGTAAAAACTATTTTTAAGTTACTTTTCACGTAATTCAAGTAGGGTATTAGTGTTTTAACTCAATTTTCAAGCATGTATTCTCATTTCCAATCAGTTTGATGGAGCAATTGAACAGGTAGTACAACCGTCAAAGGAACATAGTGTTAACGGTGAATTGAATACCAATGACCATTATCACGAGCATTTTTACGCGAAGTTCAATCTCGTTAAAAAATAAACCTAGCAATGAGCATATGTTCCACCAGAGTTTAAGCTCATTAGAAAATGAACCCACCTTCAGTAAATAACCATTGCGATCACATTATCATCAGCTTTTGAGCCTTGGTCGTTTTCTTACCATCACCTCCACTCTATTTCAGCCGATTATACCCCTCCATTTGATTGTTTACCCCTTTTGAGGAACAGCCGCGACGAGTAATTCTGTTAGCCACCTTCTTTACACTGCCATGATTGGAAAGTTCCAAACCTTACCTGGAACCAGCTACTACCCGAAAATATCACTCGTTCCTCAGAAAACAAGTCTTCGTTAATCTCTTTTCATCTATCCCTCCTCTAGATTTTAATCTTTTTGGACCTGAGGGATCATTACACAAAAATATCGAGTGCTTGTCTTGTTCGGCTCATTAAAACTATCGAAATTCATCCCTTTTGTATTATTTTATACTTTTTCAGACTTAAGGGATTATATTACGAAAAAGAAATATTGGAGTTTCCTTTCCGTCCCTTTTTTAGACTCTCTAAAATTAGAAGAGGACCGAGTTATCTTTGTCATTAAACTCATTAAAAAAATAGCGACAAACTTGTCCATGCAGGCAAGAGTGAGTTTCGCTGTCGCTAAGCTCGTTAAAACATAGTGACAGGTTTGCCCGAAGGGAAAATTATAGAACAAGCATATGTTATCCTCCTCGAGCTTGACAAAAATAAATAGGTACTGGTCAGCAATGACTGGGGAAAAATTGGGAAGAAAACTTGAAGAAACTTTATTGGTAGCAAGTCACTCTTGAACATGACACTTTCACTCCATCACCATGATTGAGTCGGGTTGGGTTATTCCGTTCACCAGTCATATTGCCATTGGTCTACCGTACCATCCATTTCAGTGTCGCCGATATATTCAAGAGAAGTCGCTCAGAGAATTCACCAACCCAACTTGTGTCTCATCCGCTGCAATACCTTCACGCTTCATTCTTTCATGACCGCCACCCTGAACCTTGTATCATCAGATCGTTCTCACCTCCACAAAATAATTTGCTCCATTTCGTGTCATAGATGTGGGATTCATTAATGCTCTCCTACAACGGGTCACTTCTTGTTGACATCAGCTCATTATCCAAGAAGTCGACCTAGGAAAAACCCTTTCAATACTTTGAAGCTTGCGTGGTGTTCGATGCCAAGTCCCTTTTTCACACCACGTGAATTGTATTGTTGTACCTTGAGGGTCATCATCATTATCGGCGATTCCTCTCACGCATATTAACAGCTTACATCATTGGTTGGTAATCAAGCAATGTCTTTCCATGTTCGACTCCAAAACATCTTTTCACATGGATCGACTTGTACTTCGGGCGAATATTGAACGAGTTTTGAAGACCCCGGATCTAGTTTCATCCATCCGGGTTGCGATATATTTAGGAAAATAAAGAAATTAAATGTACATCATTTCTGCACAGATAATCATCCAAGCCAAAGGATGATGGCTCTACTAGAATCATCAGTCTGCCACACAAATGTTTGTCTGTCCTATGTACATAAGAATGAATTTATAAAGCTGAGCATGGGAATGCCTACCTCAACTAGATCATGAAAATATTATGAAGATAATGTATTGTATTGTATCTTATTACAGGTCGCCTCCCAGTTCAAAAAACCTTGGATCCTCATGATAAAGCATTTCACCCGACATCAACAAGATTTACAACCTCATGCTTTAGGGGGCAACATTTATAGACATATTTGGGCACTACAACCCCAATCACATATGGCCATAAACCAAGGGCTTCTAAGTCCCTAAAATTGTTCTTTCATACCCTAAAGGAGAAAGGTCAGCTGATTACATCATCTCCCAGAAGTTCTCCATGAAAAACTGCTTAGAGCTGGTCAAGACTGGACCATACAGACTGCTCAGTGCTAAGGGTGCGATGCATCTCACCTACCACATGCAAAAAGTGTGATGCATACTGAAAGGCCCTTCTATAGGGTGCGATGAGCGAGAGTAGACAAATGGTAGAGACAGTTTGCAAGGTGGATGATCATGGAATCTTCTAGAAACTTCTCCTATGACACTTGCCTCTCTAAATTCACCCAGGGATGAGCAAGAGATCATGAAATCTCCAAGTGGAATTGAGAACTATCAGAGAAATGACACTAATCAAAATCCCAGAAGCTGACTCACCCACCTGCAAACACCTATATATGGATCCCTCATCCCAGATATCTGGAGGCTGGAATCTTGTATTTTGTAAGGAAGTGTTGTTGGTTTCTTTGTGGAATATCATAGTGTTCGGTGATCTAAGCTTTTCATGAGGTGAAGAAAGGCTTTCATGCTAGGAGGATGACACTGGGTCAAATCAATGGGTTGTAATCCTCTCTTCTACTCTTTCTATCAATAAAGCTATTTGAGTTTTCCTCGACATTCTTGTATGTCTGAGTTGATATATGCATTTTTGTGGTCAATATATATCTGATCCTATATTTCTTATGATTTTATATCTCTATGCTTTGATGATATTATGCTTCTTTGACTCTACAGGTGTTCTTTGAAGTAGGACAAGCAAGGAAAGGGCGGAAAAGATCTATCAAAGGGGAGAGGAAACAAGCAAGGAGTCGAGTGAAAGACTGAGGTTGCTACTCTCTGCTTCTCTCTCATCTACTTCTCATAAAGGAAAACACAAGTAACTTTAGTTTGTTTGTTTCTAAGATAGCTACCCGTCTTAGTGGGACTAGCAGCTCTAAATGGAAACTACAATTCCCGATAACATTAAGTCACTCTAGAAGAAATCCCTAGTCGCCGGCACTAAAAGGAGGAAATAATTCCTTGGTCACTCCCATAGAGTGGGCCTGAGAGTGACTTTGGGTCAACAGTCACTCCCATAGGCTTTTGTGCAAGCGACTTTGGGTCAAACTGGCATAAAATTATTCCCAAGTCTAGAAAAAGTCATTCAGACTCAAAAACTGAGGGTCAGTGACCTAGAGGGGTAAGATAGGTTAATAACACACTCTCCGTCATGTATTGGCACACCTTGGCACCTAGCACATATTGGCTTGTTACGATGGCCTCTAGCATGCCTTACCACTGCCCAACATAACTTGTCACTCACACCTTCGCACATTTGGAACTCACTGAAACTTCTTGTCACAAACTATCATTCATTTATTTCCATGCATTAGTTTGAAATGGTTCTCCCTTTTGTTTCCCTAACATTCCCTACCACTCCCTATCATGCATTGGCACACCCTAGCACATGGCACATCTTGGACGCATGCTTCCCTGGCATTGTAGCATGCATTAGCACTAACTAGCATATCATGTCACTCCCTCCTTAGCACACCTAGAACTCACTGAAACTCCCTCTCAGATACTCTTATTCATTCATTTCTATTCATTTTGACCTTGTGCTCCCTTGTGTTTCCCTAGAACTCACTAACACTCCTTATCAAGCATTAACACACCTTGGTACTTAGCATATCTTGGCATGCTTCCCTTACACTATTAGGTCAGTATAATACTATTGATTCCCTCATTACTATTGTCATTGTAGCCCTTATTTTTATTGTTTTGCCCCTATTGTCCCCATATTGTTATTATTGTGCCCCATAGAAGCCCATTATTCTTATTGTTGTGCCCTTATGTTATTATTGTTAAGTCATCCTTGATTATATTATGGCCCATTAGACTCCTATATATAGAAAGGAGGTTTTGTCATTTGTATCATCCAAGAATTTTTCATTTGTGTAATGTAAAGGTGGTTTCCCTCTTGAAGAGGCTGACTTTGAAGGTGTTGATCTATCTTTTCTTCTATTTTGTGAGCTAGTTGCATAACATTTGGTTTCAGAGCTTTGTATTATAGGGTTTCACTACTCCAAACAAGTCATCATGGAATTTTCACTGTAACATTTTTTCTGCAACGTTACAAAACCTAAAACAAAAACCCATTTGAGACAAAATCTCTATAAACCACAGGTCTGAATTTCAGATCCTTTCTCACTATATTTTTGGAGATAGGATCCAAGGAAGTTAGGGTTTTTGCAGGATCCTGAATTATATCTCAAACAGGTGACCTGGGGAAAATCATCATAACTTGTTTTCCGAGCATCAAATTGAAATTTCATAAGAATTTATAGAAATAGGATGTCCTTTAGTTTTCTTTGTATTGGTTTCAGATCCTAAGGTCAAAACAGTGACATGTGGCACTTCGTACAAGTTCACTCTACTAAACCAGTCTATAATCTGCCATCGTGGGAGATTTGGAATAACTCTTCCTTGGAGAATCCAATCTTGATCAAACTTGTGGGGTTAGAAAGAGAAATCAGAGGGCTACCGGAGGAGGAAATTTCAGACCTTGGAGATCCAAAATTACAGATATATAGTAGATTCAATATCGAGATCCTAGAAAGTGAAAAAAGGTGTGTAGTTTATTTTTAATTTTGTGTAAGTTTGGTTTGAAAAATTAGTTTGAAGGAATTCAAAGGGAATAATGAAGCATTATTATCATTAATTGATGCCCCGAAGAAAGAAAATGGAAACACCTAGTAAGCAATGTGAAATCTCTAGCATGACTTATGAAGAAGAGGAAGAAATGCAACATGATGTATCTAAATTATGAGACCAAGTGCAACAAATTTCACTCTCACAAAAAGTAACAGAAGCCAAGATGGATGGTTTAATGAAAGTTGTCAAAGCTAAGACAAATGGTATGGAAGACAATATTGACGATTGGAAGAAAGACATGGAAGGTTGGAAGGAAGGTTTGAAAAATTTGCTACGAGAAAGGTTTCCTAATGGTGAAAAGGTGGTAGAGGAAACTCATAATGAGAAAAAAAGAAATGTTAATCATGATTCAAAGAATGAAAACCTTGAAGATTTGAAGAAAGATGTGGAAGGTTTGACAAAGTTGCTCCAAGAAAGGCTTCTTAATGATGAAAACGTAGTAGAGGAAACTTATGATGAGAACAAAAGAAATGTTAATCATGTTTTCAAAGACTCTAATGTTGGACCAAAGACCCACCATGTTCCAAAGATCGATATGAGGAATTTTGATGATGAGGATCCCATAACATGGATACTACAGATGGAACAATATTTTGATCTCCATAATGTGAAAAACACATAAAAGTTACGCATTGCAACTTTATATTTGGAACCAAATCAATTTGTATGGTATCGATGGCTTTCCTCTCATAAACAAATTGTCACTTGGGAAATTTTTATAGAAGAAATGATAGCACATTATGAGGATACAAAAATAAACGCCTTTTTTAGCCAATTGATAAATCTCAAACAAAAGGGTTCAATGATGGAGCACGTTGAGGACTTCCAAAAATTGAATCTAAGGGTAAAAGATATTCCAGAGGAGCATAGGATTGATGTGTTCATAGGGACTTTAAAGGATAACATCCAACATGAGTTTTTCCTTTTGGAACCTGATTCATTGGAGAAGTCATTCAGGTTGGCAAGAAAAATGGAAAGAAAAATTATGGCAACAAGGAAGCCTACCGCTCACAACTATAAAGATGGAAATGTTGTTGCTCCTAGCCTTTCACAACCTACAAGGTTGACACCACAACAATTAGAAGAAAAAAGAGAAAAAGGGCTTTGTTACAATTGTGATAGTAAATACACTAAAGGTCATAAGTGTGTTGAGAAGAAATTATTTTACATAGATTGTGAAGAGGAGGAAGAAAAGGAATAGGAAACACCAAAATAAGAGGATATACACCTGGAACAAACCCTAGAGAAAGAAGAAGTGTATCCGACCATATATTGTAATGCATTGGCCAAAATTACCACTCATCAAACTATCAAGATAGAAGGACATATCAAGAAGAAAAAGGTAATAGTGTTGATTGATTCAGGCAGTACCCATAATTTTATTCATTGTAAGATGGCAATGGAATGGAATTGCTTCCTATATCCAACACGATAATGTCAAGTGATGGTTGCAAGTGGAGGAACCATAAATTTCTCTGGAATGTGCCATAATATCAAGCTATCCATGGGACAATACGTATTAAATAGCCCAATGCTTTCCATTCCACTGGGTGGTGTTGATGTTTTACTAGGATTCCAATGGCTACAATCCTTGGGTACAATAGCTTTTAATTTTCAAGAACTTTTCATGAAATTTTATTTAGAAGGAAAGGAAGTTGAATTAAGGGGTATTGCAAGGAAACTGGGAAAGATAATCAACTCTAACAGAATGAGAAATCTTATAAAGAAATAACAACGAAGCATAATTACACAATTACATCGGCTAGAGGTTCCCACATCGAAATCATCTATTCCTCCAAATCTTCAAAAAGCCTTGGAAAACCATTGCAAGGTATTTCAAACTCCCAAAGGCCTCGCACCTATTCATGATCATGATCATCATATTCATTTGATTCCAAGAAGTGTTCCTCCAAACATCAGACCTTACAGATATCTCTGTGCCCAAAAGAGTGAAATTGAACATATGGTTGCATAAATGCTAGAGTCTGGTATAATTCAACCTAGTCAAAGTTCTTTCTTTGCTCCAATAGTATTGGTGCACAAGAAGGATGGATCATGGCGCATGTGTCTGGATTATAGGGAGCTCAACAAGCTCACTATTAAGGATAAATTTCCTATTCCTATCATTGATTAATTATTGGGTGAATTGCATGGATCAAGTTACTTCACCAAGTTGGATCTTTGTTCAGGATTCATCAAATCAAAATGAAGACTGAAGACATTCTGAAAACAACATTTAGAACTCATGAGGGTCGTTATGAATTTTTGGTCATGCCTTTTGACCTCACCAGTGCACCTTCTACATTTCAAGGTTTGATGAATTCCATTTTCAAATCCTTCCTTAGAAAATTTGTCTTAGTACTTTTTGATGATATACTAATCTACAACAAGTCTTATAAGGATCATGTTCAACATGTTGACAGGGTTCTCAAACTATTGGAGGAGAAACAATTATATGAAAAAAGCTCAAAATGTTTCTTTGGAGTACAAGAGGTGGAATATCTGGGTCATATTGTATCTCATGAAGGTGTTAAGGTAGACCCTACAAAAATTAAATCCATTAAGGAATAGAAAATCCCCACATCCATAAAGCATTTACGAGAATTTCTTGGGTTGACAGGGTATTATCGCAAGTTTGTTAAGGATTATGGGGTAATGACAACAACTCTAACAACATTACTGAAGAAAGATGCATTTTCATGGACTCCAGAAGCAACGAAAGCCTTTGAATATCTTAAAGAGGTAATGTGCTAAGTACTAATCTTAGCTATACCAGAATTCACAAAAACCTTTACTATGTAATGTGATGCCTTAGGAAATGGAATTAGTGTAGTTTTAATGCAAGAAGAAAGACCCATTGCTTTCAAAAGTTGTCCAAATAAAAGAAAATATTTACACAAAGCTATTTATGAGAAGGAAAAATTGGCAATACTACATGCACTTAAGAAATGGCGACCCTACCTAATGGGAAGACACTTCAAGATAAAAACGAATCATGATAGTCTTAAATACATTTTAGAACAAAGATTATCTTTAGAAGAGAAACAAAAATGGGTCACAAAGATGTTGGGTTATGACTTTGAAATCATCTACAAAAAAGGAAAGAAAAATGTTGTGGCAGATGCACTCTCAAGAAAGGATGAGGATGTGGAAGCATTTATTTCCACCAGTTCTATTATCCAACAAGATTGGATAAACGAAGCAAGGGATGAATGGAAGAATGACGAAGAAGTGTGGGCACTTATTGAAAAGTTACAACAAGATCCCAGTACATCTGATACATTTAGCTGGAAAAATGATCCATTATGGTACAAATATCGCTTATACCTATGTAATAATTCCCAACTCAAACAAAATATTCTTATGGAATTGCACACCTCTCCCTTATGAGGGCACTCAGGATTTTTAAAAACTTACCACAGGGTTAAGAAGGAGTTTTTTTGGGATGACCTTAAATCAAATATTCGAACATTTGTGACGGAATGTTTGGTTTTCCAACAAAGTAAACTTGAAACAATTAAGACCCTAGGTCTATTACAACCTTTATCCATTCCAAGCCAACTTTGGGAGGAGGTTTCAATGGATCTTATCACAAGTTTACCCAAGTCTGAAGGAAAGAGTGTCATCATGGTGGTAGTTGAAAAACTTACCAAGTATGCACACTTTTTTGCATTATCACATCCATTTAAAGCAGGTACATTTTCTAATGCATTTATGGAAACAACTCAAAATCTACATGGCAACCCAAATATTATTGTAAGCGACATAGATCCCTTTTTCACAGGAAATTTTTGGACAAAATTATTTTCCTGTCTTGGTATTCAATTAGCTCATAGCTCATCTTATCATCCTCAATCTAATGGGAAAAATGAGATAGTAAACAGATGTTTGGAAGGATATCTTCATTGCTTTGTATATGACAAACAGACACAATGGGTCAAATGGTTACCTCTAGCTGAATGGTGGTATAACACTTCCTTCCATACTACAGCAAAAATGACCCCATTTATGGAACTTTAAAGATATCATCCACCATCCATCACATCATATTTAAGAGGAAATTCTAAGGTCCAAGCAATGGAAGATCACATCAAGCATCAACAACAGGTTCTCCATCTCTTAAAGGATAACCTCACTTTGGTACAGAATAGAATGAAACAACAGGTAGATGAACATCACAATGAAAGAAGTTTTGATGTAGGTGACTGGGTATTCCTACAGCTACAACCATATAAATAAATGTCCCTCAAGAAAGCTAAGAAGGATAATAAATTATCACCAAAGTATTATGGTTCGTACTAGGTGTTGCAAAATATTGGTACTATGGCATACAAATTGGAGTTTCCTACAACTTCATTAGTGCACACAGTTTTCCATGTGTCATGCTTAAAGAACATTATAGGTGACAAAATCCCAGTTCAAATAATATTGCCAGAACTTGACGAGGAAGGAAAAATCATATTGGAACCTGAAGCAGCCATAGAAACAAGAACTCAATAGCTACAAAATCAATTAATTTCGAAGTATATCATCAGGTGGAAGAACTTACCCGCTGAAGATTCCACATGGGAAGGTGAGAATTTTATACAAAAGCTTTCAAAACTACTCAAACGTTGAGGACAACACTTTTTGAAGGAGAGGGGCATGTTAGGTCCCTATAATATTAGTGATTCCCCCATTAATATTATCATTGTAGCCCTTATTATTATTATTGTGCCACATAGAAGCCCACTATTGTTATTGTTGTGACCTTATATTATTATTGTTATGTCGGCTTTGATTATATTGCAACCCGTTAGACTCCTATACATAGAATGGAGGTTTTTTCATTTGTATCATCCAAGAATTGTTCATTTACGTAATGTAAAGGAGGTTTCCCCCTCGAAGAGACTGATTTTGAACGCGTTGATCTATGTTTTCTTCTATTTTGTGAGTTGGTTGCATAACAAAAACTCTAGCATTCCTTGGCATTGCCTAACATACCTTGTCACTCCCTCCTTAGCACACATGGAAATCGCTTACACTCCCTATTACACACTCCTATTCATCCATTTCCATGCATTTGAAACTAGTTCTCCCTTGTGTTTCCCTGGCACTTGGCCCTAACACTCCCTAGCATGCATTGGCACCACACCCTAGAACTTGGCACATCTTAGCATGCCTTAGCACATGGCTTGTCTTGGCATGCCTAGCATGCCATGCAACTTCCTAGCATGTGTTAGTACTTCCTAGCATTCCCCAACACACCTTGGCACTCCGTAGCTATCATTCCCTCATAGATAGCCTTAACTTTTTTTTGTCTTGGGAATCCAACCAAACCATTGGAAAAACAATATTGTGTCCAACCCAAAGTCTCACTTTGTTTGAAATTTCTTTTTACATCCCCTTATTGCAACCATAGGCTTTCCTCCTGTAATTTATATTCCAAACTTCTCCTAACATACTTCGTCCTTAGGACACCTAGAATTCGCTGACACTCATTGGCACACACTCATATTCATTCATTTCCATGCATTTTGACCTATTTATCCCTTTTGATGCCCCAACACTTCCTATCACTCCTAAACATGCATTGACACTTTCTAAGATGTGTTAGCACACCTTTTCATTCCTTGGTTTGTGCTGAAACTCATTATCTATCATGCCCTCACAACCACCCTTACCTTTGGGACTTGGGAACCCAACCAATTCCTTTCTCGACCACAAAAAATTGACCAAGTTACGATTACTACAACTAGAATACGCCTTGTTCACTTTATAACTTCCTAAAACTCACCTTAGACTACTCACGTCCAATCTCAACTCATCCCTCTTAACAAGTTACCAAGTCAAATCTCACATCCAACCATGGCTATAAAACAACTAAGAACCATAGTTTACACTTTGAAATTCCATAGCACTTGACATGTCTAACAATCCCTTGGCAATATGTGGAAAATTTTAGCATCCCTTACATTCCTTGGCATGCTTTGTCTCTCCCTGGCACACCTTAGCACTCCCTTACAAACCCTAGAACTTTAACATGTCTTGGCACTGCCTAGCATATAACCTTGTCACTCCCTCCTTAACACACCTGGGAATTGTTTTCACCCCCTATCGCACACTCGTTTTCATTCATTTCCATGCATTTTGAGCTAGTTCTCCCTTGTGTTTTCATGGAACTCCCTAATACTCCCTGACATGCTACTGGTAAGAGTTTGGCTCATTTTATTTTTAAACAAGTTTGAAGAGGTTCATTGGGTCTAAATAAGGTTCGAAGTATCGAATCCACCCCTTTCATGCTTCAGCATTGAACCCTTATTTTTGATCCCACTCGGGAGAGACTAGACAAGGCCCCTATCTAGGTTCAACTTCTGGGACTAAAATTACATTATGGTCGAAACGCTCTCAGGGAAATTGGAAACAAGCTGGGGGAATGCTTGGAGGTTGACCTCACTTTCAAATACTATGTGGAGATGAACGTGGAGAGGGTATTGGTAAATTCATATATCAGAGATGAGTTATGTGGTGAAATGAAACTCCAATAGCAATGCATCGCTTCTCTTAAGACTTTATACTACAAGGGCATCCCATTCAAATATCATAGATGACACAAGCATGACGAAAATGCTACGAAATGTCCACTAGGGTTCCATGGAAGCAAAGGCTACAAAATATCACATAAAAGGTCAAATACTTAATAATCAGTCCTATGCTAAATCACACCTACCTTCTAATTTTTAAGATCTTTGTGAACTTTCACCTATGACCCTTAAATTCAATGCCCTCTAGCACCTCGAATGGTGGAATAGAAGGTGATGCAATAGGATGTAAAATCCATTCCACTTCACCTTTGTTAAGACCTCTAGAGACACCTATAATACATACTACTCCCTTGAAACCCTGTAAGGATATGGTGTTCCCCATTTTGTTGTCGTAATATTCAACCACGAGCTCTTTTGTGAGGATGAGATAGATCTCATCGTTCAAGGCCAAACCCAAATAGAAAGAATCACACCATGGATTAAGCATTGGCATTGGGTTTTGGTAAAATCAAGGACCTCCTTTCAAGATTGTGACATTGTTTTTAGCATTCTCAAATGGAAGGTTTAAAACCCACATTAAAGACAAGAGATTTGCACCTTATCATTTGCAACCTTTTCCCAATATGAATCTATCTAATGGACTATCTTACATATGTTAGGTCTTGGATTTGTAGAGTACCCAAACAATGCGTTTGAGGCCAAATCCCTAAGCACAACTAAAATTTAGTCCTATTTGAAGAGACAGCTTGAACAATCCTCCTAAAAAGAGACACTTTCACTTCCTTTTGATTATTTTAAAACAAACCTCAACACCTCTCCTTTATTATTTTCCTCTTCCATTCTCCAATAGGAAATCATTAATCTTATATCATAAACACTTTATATAGGTAAGAATTGTAATCATTTTCCTCAACTCACGGGGTACCTTTACACATCAACCCATGTAAGTGGACCTAAGTTGATGGCACAACCCATCACACTCTAAGATGGTTCCAGTTGTCTCCTCAAAACTAGGGCATAACACACCTTATGATGCCAAATGGTTAATTCATCTCTAACTTGTGGGATTTTTTCCTTCACTAAACACATTCTAGCTAGTGTTCATTAAACACAATACACTAACTCCACTAACACACACTAAAATTCCAAGGTACCATTAAGATATGGCATGCACCCAAGTTCTTATACTACACCGCCATAAAATGCACCTTTAACTTTTGATATCCCAAATAGTAATATCCTAACCCAATATGGCCTATTTGATGGATTTGTACAATTTTCTCCTTATTTGATCCTTGCACCTACTTGGCACTCCATGACAAATCTACTCCAATGTTCACCTTCCAAGTTCCAACACCTCCTTTTGAAACACGACATAACCATCTATATATGTTGAAACAACCTTGACAACTTCTTTAGTGGGCCACACATGTATTTCACATTTCTTCTTCATCTTGCAAAATGGTTGTGCCAAGGAGAGGGTATCAACATTGATAAAGGAATGTTCACTTAGTACCAGTGCGAAGTTTCCTTCATGCAACTTGTCAAATTTCTTAAGTTTTCTTCACAACTATTCCACTTCTTCAACCCTTGTTAGAGTCTTCCTAGACATGCACCCTTGCCTCAAGTATAACATAACACTAGCATACGAAATGTGCATGTTCATTTCTTTTGTTAATGCCTCGTTGAAACTGTATTATCACAATGCTTAAAATGAAATGTTCACATCTTAAGGAAAATAACCTATTTTTCTTATGAAAATCTAAAATATGCAAGTGACTAGGAGAGGAATCCATTTTCTCAAGATGAAAACAAAGGGTCTTACAACCCCATTTACATAAGAATTTGAATTTATTAAACACAAAGAAGGATACATACCCTACCCCTTCCATATTTGTCCTATGACTTTTAAGAAACTAACACTTGTTTTTAACTATTAAATCCACTTACTATAAACTCTCTTTGGTTTTCACCCACCTAATATGCAAGAAAACATAAATGTTTTTAGTACAACCAAGTTAAAAACATTTGTTTCCTTTGAGAGATTTCAAATTCTTACTAGTAAACTTTAACAAAATCATTGCATATAAACCCCAATCTTAAAATTATATAATTATTGTTATTATGATAAATACCACTATGTTAAATGTTTTCGAACATAAACCAGAAGAACAGAGTAAGAGTAATTAGTTGCTCAAATATAGCTAAAATTGTATTTATTATTTTTTGGGGAAAATTTTACATTTTTGAAAAAGCTAAGCACCAATTTATTTATACTCCACAACTGAGGATTTGTTCATTTTTTAAAAGGAAGAGCCAAATGAGATCGTTTTGTAGCTATCATAGATCTGTATGAGTTCTACATGGTAGTCATGTGCTATGGAGATGCACCTTGACCAGTTATCACATGTAGCGAAGCAATTACTATGTACATAGTTTTGGAGAATATTTATAACTGTTGAGGCCTTCGAGGGATGGGGGCTTTCCCAATTAAGGAAAAATTAAGGATATAAACCTTTCATAATAGATCTGCGAATTAATGGTTTCAAAACCCTATTTAAAGAAGAGGGCTTTAAAGAAAATAGCCAAATGGGATTGTAGATAGTTACGAATGAGGGTTTTGCCAGTAGTAGACTTGGTATCGAACCCCACCATCAAATATTTACTCTATTTATGGCACCAAGGTATGTTGCATTTGTAAACGTCAATACATTTTCAACCCCCACATTTAGTCTTCCACATGAAGAGTACATGCATGTCAGGTTTCTAATTCAAAATCTATTGTTTTTTTGTAGCCGCGCTTGTATGTTTAGCTCACTTAGCCTACTCGTGTCCTGAAGCTACCAGCCCTCATAAAAGAGATGCATAAGGTAGAGGTTGATCCTAGTCCATTCTTGAATCATGGATGGAACTGAGGAGACCAGATCCGTAGCTCGCACTTGCAAACATAATAACCCCTGAGAGGGGCCTCAAATTGACAAAATTGAATCCCTGATTACAACTTGGGGAAGGGTGGATTCGGCTTAATACAGCTCCCCAAAACTGTCTCCCACTCATGATGATGTGAGAGAGGGCAGGCCTGCACCAAGCCTTTTAAAAGAGGGACCTTGACCACTACAGCACCATCAAGACCAAGGTCAGTCCAACTTATATTGCAAACTATTTTAGAATTCTTAGTGAAGTGTTTTCCTTTGTTTAATTTGTCATTGATGAAACAAATCATGTGAAAAATGTAACCTTTTTTCATTTGAATCAGTGCTTTTAGGAAACTTGGTGCATTAGATGTTGCAACTCGTCTCATTTTTTTTCTAAGATTATACTAATTCTCCAAATGAAATAAAGAAGTTCAGTGAAAGGGAAATAGAAAATGGAAAACTAGAAATTGGGAAAAGAAGAAGTAACAAGTCTTCAATTGTAATGAACCTAAGAAATAGTCTATGATATATCAATTCATGGATACACCTATAACTATGGTACATCAATGTTAATTCCATTTTTTGTTTCCATGGTCAGTTATGAGATTCGAATAGATTTTAACAAACTCTTACCAACAACTACAATTATAGTTAGTACGAGCTTTATACATGCTGCAACTGATAGCATATCGTATTCATATGGTTACAAGACAATCTAAGATACGTGTGCAAGTAGCATTAGAATTCCAAGCACAAGACATTAGAGCTTGACATTAGATCATTAATTGCCCAAGAACAAGTTGATTCCAAGAAGAATTACAATTCGTTTCCCCACTCCAATAAATTCAATCTAACGACATGTATTAGATTTTTAGAGGTGTCACATGGAATGAGTCAAGGTTTTGGACAAGATCGACCTCCCTAGTATCTAACGATATCTAGTGACAAGCAAGCCAATCAAAAGCTATCTTTCTCTAAATATGCATGAATAAAGGCAAACAAGTGGTTTAGGCCTACCTTTGGTCCAATGCAAGTTTGTGGAAGCCTCGCTCCTTTTTTCCAAATGAGCTCCCTTGTAGCAAGCAAGTCTGCAAACACAAACATGCAAACAAATTAAATAGCACCTAAAAAGCCAATATCATAAAGCATATTCATCATAATGAACAAGGAGATTATGAAACAAACCACATAAGACAATTTGTTGAGAAAAATGAATCTGATTGTATTAATTCAAATGAAAGAAAAACTTTACAACCTGTGCCTTGATGTTGTACAAGCTCCTCCCAGGGTCCAAAAAGAAGTCTCCTCTACTTTGACAAGTTTCACTCACTTCCCAATGAAGCCAAAAGGTATGTGATCTCTCCTCTCAAGCTTAAGTAGGAAGTCTCAATTCCACCGGCATTTACCCTCAAAAATGTTCAACTTCTAACCTCTTCAGCAACTAACCCAATGCCTTAATTTATAGTGCAATGGAGGGAAGTTGCTAGGTCCTTCTTCAAAGGGATAAAGCCCTCCTTCAAAGGGATAGCTCCTCCTATCAAGGGATTAGCTCCTTCTCTTTTGGGATGCATGAACCACCTTGGAAAGAACAATCCACGTCAAAATTCCTTCTAGAATCATCTAGAATTAACCCAAAGTGAGTTTTTTAAAGTAAACTTGCGCCTTTTTTACTTTCACAGGGGTACGCACCCACCCCTTTACAAACAGAGCGTGCAGGTACGCAGGTAATATGAACAAAGGGTGTGGGCCCATAGGCAAAAGTGAGAGAAAGTGTGAAACCAGAGCTTTATTGATTTTTAAAGTCTTTCTCTCATTTCAAAGATTGACATGAAGAGCTGAGGTGTGAGACTTGCTTAGGAGGACAGTATAAGTGATGATAGACCCATACTGACTGCAAATAATCATGGTGACTATATTTTTGTGTAACAGATTTCCCCCTAAAGTGCGAAGTTTGTTGTAGATGAGGATTTCATTTATCATTTAGGAAGAGTGAAGTACTTTATCATTTTGAGGATCATCTTGTGGAGAGCCTGGTTGGAACCTGTAAAAACATTCAATACAAAATATATATATGAGATCATATCATCACTGAGGTAGGCATTCCCATACTCAGATCAAAAATGACTAAAAAACTAACTAATGCTCTGATATAGGAATGATCTTGTAACACATCATAAGTATAGACACATGTAGACACAGTATGGGTGCAACCATCTATTTATGAATAGTCCATAGTATAATGAATACAAAATTCCTCGTAGCCTGGATGGTGGAAACTAGATCCAGGTTCTTCATTTCTACTCCCTGAAATAGTATGATTCTATCCATGCGAATGAATGTGTCGAAGTCGAACATGGTAGAAGCCACTTGATTACCAGTCAATGATGTAAACTGTTAACAAGTGTGAGAGAAACCACCAATAATGACAATGGCTCTCAAAGTACTCAGTACAATCCATGAGATGTGATAAGATGTGTTGATGTCGAACATGTCACGGAATCCTTTGATCGAAAGTCAATGATGCAACTTGTCGTCAAAGGCGAGAAACCTTCCATTGAGGCATGCAGATCCCAAGGTATTGGTGATTTCTAGATCATCTTTCTAGATAAAGAGCTGAAGTCGATAGAAAGCGATCCGTCGTAGGCAAGCCCACAACACGAAATCATAGATCAAGTTTGAAGAAATTTAGTTGCAAGGAGTGACTCAGGGATAGTCAAGATGGATGACAGATATTTTTGCAGATAAATGGCTTATTTGCACTGACCTCTTGAACACGTAACGACACAGCAGATGGTTTGGTAACAATTGACCCAAAGTTAATACCTAGAAACCGGCTGAAGACTTTCAATGTGGTTTGATCAACTGTTAGGCAAAGGACTTCCCAATCCAGGTGAATGAAAGTGTCGTGTTCAAGAGTGGTTACAAAGTATGACAAACAGGCTCATTTTTTCTCTCTTTTCCCCCACCATTTCTGGCAAGTACCTCTTTATTTTTTACAAGCTTGAGTAGGATAACATATGCTTGATTATAAGCTCATCCTTCGGATGAGTCCAACTTAGTTTAAATTCGGACCCTAAGAAGGAGTGGTCCGTTCCTGTTTGTAATGGAACAGGTCCTTTACTGTCGAAATTTAACGAGTCCAATATAGGAGAAACTCGACGTTTTTCAATTTTAGAGAGTCTGAAAAACTTAAGAAGACTCCAGGGTTGACCTTTTTCATAAATTTGTGTCTCCCAAGCCCAAAAAAGTATAAAATAATACTTGAGAGAACCGCTTGATCTTTTACGACCAAGGAGTACTTTTCCTAATTAGCGCCTCTGATCCGAAAAAGTAAAAAAGCGATCAATGACACATCGTTTTATGACCAATATCGAATTTGAAACGACAAAAACCCAGCAATCTTTTCATGTTTTTACGGTCAAAAAAGGGATGTAAGAGGACCGTCTTTTAGTTCCGTTTTAACGAGCTTAAAAGAAAAATCTCGGCAATCTTTTCATGTTTTAGGAGTCAGAAAAGAGCTTAAAGGTGAATCTAATGTTTTTTCACTGAAAATGACCAATTTCGCCTGAAAAATCCGTTATCCTGAACAAAAACTCAAACATTACTCGTACCTGTTTAAAATGGATAAAAATACTGCAAAAACTACCTTTTTAAAGTGAAACATAAAAAAATTTGGAATTTTATTTACTCAAAAAACTTATAAAAAGGGCTTTCATCAATTCATTTTTACCGTTTGAGATTGGAGTGAGAAAAAAGGGCTTTTGACCAGAGACTTCCCATGAAGATTGCGGAAAATCCGTCCGTCGGAATCGAACGCCGTCTCCTCCAGGTAATCCACATCATCCTACTCTTTAATGCTATTCGATTGAATTTGTTTTTTAGGATTTTATTTTGTTTTTTGGAGGTTTTCTAGAGGTTTCAAAACCCGCGTGTAGGGGCCCGCAGGTTTACCACAGGGGACCTGCATACCCCGACTTTTTCTCAATGGGAAAAAAGTCGGGGGTACGCACCTGCCGTGAAGGCAAAATGCAGACCCACACACTGTCCTTAACAAGAGGGTGCGTACCCCGCGCAAAGGTTTTAAAAAACCTAACTAACTCAAAAATTGCCCAAAAACTTTTTATTTGTATATTCTAACTTGCCCTTTTAATTTATGTAGGATACACATGATGCTTGATTGGCGAGAACGAGAGCATGAAGACGTAGACCTTGCCGCATTGAATCATCAACCTTCGATTGATGCTTTGAAGGCATGTGGCTTGTATAAATTCTGGGCCATACCTGGCATGAGGGCCCAGGTAGACTTTTTGCAGTGGCTGGTTGATAGATGGAGCGTTCAGGACCAATGTTTCTTTATTGGTGGTCACCAGCTCGAGATAGAGCCAGCGAACGTATACTTTTTGACTGGTTTGCTTAAGAGAGGTGAATATTTGACTCTGTTTGGGGCCAGGGCAGGTGGCCAGTCTGTCAATAGCCTTCAGCTAGAGTTCTGCAATGTTTAGAACCGAGACAAAGGGATAGATATCAAGACCATATCCCGTCCTGAACTCATGGTTATTATTTTACAGTTACCAGACTCTGCGGGAGCGCAGCACTACATATTGCTACTGGATTCCAGATGCGGATGGCAGTTGATTTCTTCCGAAGCACCATTTTCAACTGGTGCGATGCTGTGTTGGCCAATGTGAAGGGCTAACTGACCAGGGCCAAGAACGGACAATTGAAGACCTTTGGATATGGTGCTTTGGTTGTGAGTTTTGGCACGGAGAGGGTTCCGATGTTGATCCCGCAGCACCTCACTGTTGAGCCTGGGCTTCCTCGAGAGCCCAAACTGATGTGATGGGTTGCAGTTATGGCCCGTCATCCTGATGAGAGGACGGAGGTCGTTTGGTTCAAACCTGAGTATTTCCAATGGTTGGAAAACCAAGTCTTTTCTATCCAGGACTTCCCTTATGCTGGGGTAGATTTTCATGGCGACCCAGACATGGCTCTTCCTCCAGGAGAGCAATGGGATGACTCAGGTAAAATTGTTTTCAACATTTTGCTAATTTTAATTTTTTGTTATTTTATATCGTCCCGAAACTGATAGTAAAAGTTTGAAATGCAGATGTGGGCCCACGATGACCAACCACTCTCCGGCCATACGAGAGAAAACAACTAGTTGCAGTGGCACCAGCCCCACAGGACGAATCAGTAGAGACTTTGGCCGAGCTAGAGAGTCATCTAGAGTGATTGACGGGGGACATTCCAGAGACCAACATAGATGACATTCCCCGCCGACTTCAGCGCTATGTGATTGGGGTCCCAAGACCTTTTAGGAGGTTCCTTTGTATGGTGGCCCGTGCAGTGGTTTCATATCGAGATCATCACCAGTGATGGGATGATTGCCTATTGTAGTCACATATGACATTTTTGCTTTTGTACCTATCATTTTTGCTAATCATAAGGTGTTTTCCAACCTATGATCGAGGATGATGTATATTTTGACACACTCCTATATTATATGATATCATTATTACCGACTTATCTTGTTAAACATGTTATGGAATGTTTTTTAAATTTACTTGTATGATTATTGCAAATGTCTACTTAACATTTGAGAAGCAATTGCATCTGCTAATGTATTTAAAGATCTTGGAATATGCTGATATTCGATATAGTCAAATTCACGTTCCTAGAGATGCACTCTCAAAAATAACCTTAATAACACTCGATTTCTAATGGCATAAACTCTATTAAGTTGTAATACAACGAGTTCGGAATCTAACCTCACTATCAAACTCCGAATCCCAAATGAAATAGATTCAGATAATAACTCAATCACTGCACTATATTCTGCAATGTTGTGCGTTGTTTGACTGAGGCTTACCCCATGCATAGATACCAACTCGTCAGAGGGCGAATAAATAACCCAAGCTGCAGAAGAAATATTCTATGTACTACGAAAAGCACCATCAGCGAAACCAATGTACGTTTGGAGAGGCGTCGACATCTGCAATATCAAGAGTAAAACCAAGATAAGCAGGAATAATGAAGAAAAACACTCTCTAAGCTAAGCACACTTTTAATCTAAAACACACCATCTAGAAAGAAAACTAACTTAACTAAAAATCTCCACACCCATTTTAAGCATAATACCTCTTTAGGTAAAGACCATTTCTGGGTTTACCTAAAGAGTCCCCGTCAAAGTCTACCAATTCATAGGCCCTTTCGCTAGCTTTCGCTTGACAATATAGGGACCATGCCACATAGGCACGAATTTTCCAGCACCTAATTTATCATTTGCCTGATCGTACAATAAGACTAGATCTCCTTCTGAAAAATTTCAAGGGGTCACATTTCGATCATACTGAGCTTTAATACGTTTTGCATGAGTCTCGATCGCTAATGTAGCATCACGTCGATTCTCCTAGCTGAGCCAAGTATAACAAATGTCTTTCCTCTTCGGAAGTGGCTGGAAGTAATTCGATGCCCATTCACAATGATGGGATTTCGCACTCAATGGCTAACACAACTTCCAGACCATAAACTAGTTGGAAAGGAGTGAACCCTGTTGACGTTTTTACTGAGGTTCGATACACCCAAAGTGCTGAAAATAGCATGTTATGCCAATTCGACCAGTGAATCCCAATGATTCGTCGGATCATGACGACTAGAACTTTTATGATGGCTTCAACCAGACCATGAGCTTGTGGATAATAAGGAGTTGAACTATCGTGACGCAAGCCAAGTTGGCCTGTAAGTTCAGTCATCATAATGTTTCGAAAATGATGCCCATGATCAATGATAATCACTTGTGGAACACCAAACCTAGCAATGATATGATTGAACACGAAAATCGCAGTTGTTTTGGCATCTGCCTCAAATGTAAGCATCACCTCGGCCCACTTGGTAAAATAATCTACCGCAAGGATAATATAGGCATGCCCCCCAGCCAAGTGACGGTTACATGTAATAAAATCAATACCCCATTTGGCAAAAGGACCGACGGCAATAATTGGGTGGAGAGGAGCAGGAGGTGCGCGCATCTTTCGATCAAAAATTTGGCAGTTGTGGCATTTTCGGACCGTGATAATACAATCTTTAAATATAGACAGCCAGAAATAGCCAGCGCTCAATATCTTTTGGGCTGTGGCATACCCAAACATATGACCGCCACATGCTCTAGAGTGACAATAATTTAAGACCCTTCCAACTTCCTCATGAGTTAAACAATGTCGAAAAACAGAGTCCACCCCACGATGATAAAGAGTATCTCCAATAATTTTGAATTGTTGGGACTGGAATCGTATTTTTCGACGTTCAGACCATGAAATTTCTGGCCAAAAGGATTGGGTTTGGAGATAAACGATGATATCTTTGTACCACAGATCTAAAGTGCTGATTAGAAACAAGGATTCATCCACAATGGGCTCTTCTGCCACAGTTTTCGTGTCAGCACGTGGGAAGTCACACATTAACTCTGCAAAGACTAAGGATTTCTTCGACTTAGACTTTTTAAATTATAAATCGAACTCCTACAAGATCACAATCCATTTGGAGTACTTGCCCCCCAGCAATTGCTTGGTCAAAATATAGATCATAGGGTTGCAATCAGAAATGATTGTAGTTTTACGTAGTAAAATGTAATGACGAAAACGTTGGAAAGCTTGAACGGCTGCCAATGCCAATTTCTCCACATGTGAGTATTTTAGCTCAGTTGGATTTAAAGTTCGACTAAGATAATATATCACATGTTCAGTACCGAAATCTTCCTGAACTAACACCATTCCGATGGTGGAATGGGAGGCAGCGAGATACAAGAAGTAGTCCTGGTTGTAGTTGGGAGGATGCAACAACGGTGCGTGGGTCAACGTGTGTTTTAGTGCATCAAAAGATTTCTCAGCTATCTCATCCCAAAAGAATGTAGCATTTTGTTTCAACAACCGAGTAAAACCCTTTGTGATCTCGGCGTAGTTAGGAATGAATCGTCGTAAAAAGTTTTCTTTCCCCTGCAAACTTTGGAGTTGGCGAAGACTTGAAGGAGGAGGAAATTTGATGATGGCTTCAACCTTCGAGGTATCAACGCGAATGCCAGCTTTCGAAACAACAAACCCCAGTAATCGACTCGTTTCGATACAGAAAACACACTTGTGGGGATTCGACCTAATCCGATAATGCCTACATCTCATAAAGATTGCGCGTAAATGGATGAGATGATCAGCTCGATGTAGTGAATGAGCAGGCAAATCATCGAGATAGGGTTTCACAATGTGCTTAATATCATGAAAAGCATAAGAGATGGCCCTCTGAAAAGTTGCCCCGGCGTTCTTAAGCCCAAAAGGTAATTTGCAATACGCAAATGTCCCCCATGGACAAATGAAAGCCATTTTTGGTTGATCAACAGGTAGAATATTGATTTGATTGTATCCGGAAAAACCATCCATAAAGGAAAATATTTCCCTGCCGGCACAATCATCGATGATTTGGTCGATATAGGGAGTTGGGTAATTGTCCTTTGGACAGGCACGATTAATGTCCCTATAATCGATACATATTCTTATTGTCCCTTACTTTTTGTTAACAGGAACAATATTCGATACCCAATTCGTTAACGGGATCGGATAAATGAAACCTACTTTGAGTAATTTTTCAACTTCCGCTTTAATTGCAGTAGCTTTTCTTGGGTGGATCTGACGCAAACGTTGCTGGACGGGTTTAGCATCCGGGTAAGTTTTGATTTCATGAACAACAATTGCGGGATCAATTCCTAGCATTTCCTCATATGATCAGGCAAACACGTTGCGGAATTCTTGAAATACGGCCTTATATGTTTGAATTTCATTTTCCGTACAAGAGGCACCTACATGAATGTTTTCAATAATTCCAGGCTTAACCGAAATGTCAAGAGGAATAGTTCGAGAAATATTCCCGAAGTTTAACTCTGAATCAGGATGTTTCATTGGATTCTGAGCTTCCTTAACATATTCAATTGAAATATCAAGGAAAAATCATTTTCAAAATGATCACTCTCGGGTAAAAACGAAGATCTATGATGGAGATCTTCCCATGGTAAGTCATCAACACATAGGATTTCACGAATTTGTTCATCTATGTGAGCAAGTTCAGAAAACGTTATTAAATCCGAGTTTGACGTTGAAAGTGACTCCTCATGGACTACATTCATTAAGTCAAATTTGGTTGAAGAAACGTCGGAGAATGACTGCACAGCCTGATACGCAATTTCATATGGACTCAAAGGCATAAGATCACCAAATGAGTCTATCTCAGATTCGGAAGGTATGATCCAAGGATCATCATAAACAATGGTGTCTGATGAAATCATATGAATGGTTGTAGTAGAAGATGATGCGTTGATAGGTGGAAAAGGAAAAGTTCCTAGCAAACCGAAATATTTAACTAGTCCCACCCCAACATCCTTATACGGGATAGTCGTTTTACCAACATGCTGAATGCTTTCAGCAGAGGCGCGGTTGGATGAAAAGTATGATAGCTGATCTAAAGTTACGATCTTTCCATTATGAGGGAACTTTATGAGCCAGAAGACCGATGAAACGACAGCTGTCATAGCGTAAGACCAACTATGACCCAAGAGAAGGTTGTAATACAAAGGGGCATCAACCACCTCCACATCTAGATTAATGGTTTTACCTTCAACCCCTATATGCAAATCCTGTAAAATACCAAAAGGATGAAACCCACGGCCATCAAAGGCCTTTAAAATCGTCAGGGATTGATTTAATGAAGGAGAACCAAGCAATCTCCAACATTGTATCGACATAATACACGTCGAAGCTCCCTCATCAATCGCAGTCCTATGAACAGGTCTATTTTTTACTATCACTGGAATCTGGACAGCCATTTGATGAGGTAAGCGTGGTGTACTATTTTCTAGATCGAAAATTATAAGGTTCGAGTCCTGAATGTCAACAACTCCGATAGCCGACAAAAGTAATTTACACTATGCTAGACCTGATTGCAGCACTTCCAAAGCCGACATCGCTGAAGGTGAAACAGCTAAATCTTCAACGATGTTATAGTTCTGAGCCACTCTCACATGTGGATTGAAAGCCGACTTTCAAAGTATACCCTTGGCGGGCGGTTTGATTACTAAGTCTGGATTAGGTTTCTCGATCTGTAGTGGATCGGAACCGGGACCTGAGGTTGATGGGGTAGAACGTGAAGATTCTGCTTCTTTACCATCAACGGGACTTTTACTTCCATAATCTTGCGATCGAGTTGCAATCCTTACATGGGACATCATCAGTATGGGTTCTTCATTGGCATTTGAGGATGAACCTACCATCGTACTGTCTTGAGTTGGAAAAGGACCCTTCAAAACAACAGGAGTTTGGGAACCTTTGACAATTTTTGCAACCTCCGCACGATGAGGACAGTCTCTCGTGAAATGCTCTTCGTCACAAATGAGACACGGATAATGAGGTTTGCGTTTCTCATCATTTGATTCTGCTTTTTCTGGTTTCTCTTTCGAATTTTTATCTGTTTTATTTTTCTTCTTCCCTTTCTTCTTCCCACTGGATTTTGGTTTAGCTATAGATGACTCTACAACATGGATATCGGCGGAAAGTTCCGTGGAAGATTCTCCTGTTGGGGAATCTGGTAAGGTTATGATAGGAGAAGAATTCTTAGAAGAATTCTTCTTACTTTTGGTATTAACTGTACCAATCATACTGTCAGCGGCATGAGACCCTGAAGGAGCTGCAGTGATTTGATTTTGCTTGGGAAAATCGGGGATTTTCTCGTGTAATGTACCCAACTGAGTATAAACTAAGTCAAGGTACTGCGCTTGAGCAATTACTTGCTCCTCAGTAACGACTCCAGCCTTAGCCACATCCTCAGTGATCTTGGGCAGTAAAGATTTTACAAACCATTCAGCTAAGATCTGATCCGGAATAAAAACTTTCACTAAATGTCGTCGACGTCTCCATTCATGAATGTGATCTGAAATGTAAGTGGACGTCGATTGCTTTAACGAAGTTAATAATTCTGTGCCATTGTCATATTTGACTGGCAACTGAAAATGAGTTAAAAACGAAGTAGCTAACTGACTAAAATCATAAAAAGTGGCTCGCGGTAGCTCAATGTACCACTTGGCCGCAAGACCAATTAGAGTGCGTTGGAAAAGTCTTAAACGGATCGAATCATCTAAAATGGAATTAGATGCACACCAGAGGTGATAATTCATCACATGGTTTGACGGGTCCTCTCCTCGCTTACCTTCAAACTTAGGAATATCACTAGGCAACTTATTCGGCATTGGCGGCCAATACGGAATATAGTTAATTGGATCGTTCGTAAGGCGCGGCAAATCAGCCAAATCCAAAGTTACGATCAACGGTAATTGACGATTAGGGTCCCTAAAACTTGGGATCGTCAGTCTAGCCCCAGGAGGAGGATATCCAAGATAACTAGGAATTGGATTTGCATTTGGGATATTGTATCCTCCTGGAAAACCAGGATTAACTGGACCATACTGGGGTTGTTGAGGTTGTTGATATGTATACCCAGGGTACGGTTGATACTGATAGGCTGGTTGCTGCACAGCAGGACTGTATTGGTACTGCCCTTGGTACGGTTGTTGAATAAATTGAGGTTGACTTGTGACAACCATACTTCCTACAGGCATCTGAACCGAAGTTTGGACTGTGGATCCAGACGGAGGTAAAGATGTCTAAGGAGTTGATACAGGAACAGTAGAAACCGGGGCTATCGATGATCCAGAAATAGGCGGGGGAGATGAAACAGATGTTGCAACAGTTGTAGCAGCCGTTTGAGGTGGAGTTCGAGGGGAACTAGGCCCAGGTTGAGAAACTGCAGAAGGTGCAGAAGTTTGAATAGTAGGCTGGACAGGTTGCTGGGGTGAACCAGAAACCACGGGTTGTCCAGTCTGAGGTAACAATTGCACATTCGGTTGCAAGACCTGTTGGGATTGAGATGGATCCCATGCTATTCCGGGGTACGAACCCATAACAGGTTGAGAATATTGAGGACCATAACCAAGTTGAGGATAGGGTTGATAATTCAACGGTGCATTTCCAGGTCCTTGAACGTATGATTGACCAGAAGGTGGTTGGTAACCTTGGGTCGGGTACTGACCTTGGGGTTGATATCCCTGAGGCACGTACTGATATTGGGGTTGACCTTGAGGTACATATTGATACTGGGGTTGACCTTGAGGTACATACTGATACTGGGGTTGACCTTGAGGTACATATTGACACTGGGGTTGGCCTTGAGGAAAGTACTGTCCCGTAGGTATGTACCGTCCTTGAGGTTGCCCCCTAGGCGGAATTTGAGTACCTTGAGGTTGCCCCCCAGGCGTTACTTGAGGATTTTGAGGCTGCCCCCTAGGTGGTGACTGGCCACCTTGAGATTGAGGATTAGGAATAGCACCTGACATCATGAGAATATCTTCTAGACTCAATGGCTTAGTACCATTATTTCCAGTTAATAACCCTTGTCTGCTAGGTTGAGGAGATGCTCGCGAAAAAGTACCAAAGATTGACTGATACCCAGCAGGAACAGAAGGACCGCCGTACAAAAAGGGGTCTGGAGATTGAGACGACATGGACGACTGTCTTGACATATTTAACGGAGGATAAAAACCTCTAGGTTTTGGGTGATAAGAAATACGAGGTGGTGAAAAACTTAGTCTCGGGTTTTCTAAAAAATAGGTCAATGAAAGATACCAAGCACTGCTCCTAGGCGGACTGTAAAAAATTGATTCACACTCCCTAAGATCTATAACAGGTCTATCTTCAGGGAAAGGGATGCCTTCTTCCCTTTCTGGAATAGCAAGCTCTTCAATGGCTATCAGTCTAGAAGGAAGATTTTGGGTAATTATTCATTCTACCCTAGGTGAACTAGGACCACTAGAAGCTGGAGAGGCAAAACCTGATGTTGAAGTAGCAACAATGTTAGATTCGGGTTCAGATATCTCAGGTTCTTCACCTCTATCACTAGTAGATGAAACACTACCAGTAACTTCGGAAACTGACACAGGCTCTTAACTATAATCTGCTATTAAAGCCGAAAAATCAGGATAAACCACCAAAGAAGACTCTCCTTTTTCAAGTGACTCTCCTTTTTCAGGTGACCCCACTTTACTGTCGCTAGGAGTTTCCAGGGCCCATAGCCCTTCAGGCTGGCTCAGTGAAAACTCAGGAGGTTGGCCCCGAAGTGTATGGGACTTCCTCGGTAATTCAGCGACGGTTAAAAACTTTTAACTTCTTCACACCAAAACAAAGTAAAATCTCAATGAAAACCACCTAAAGCCTCTAAAGAACCAAACAAATTGAATCACAAGCCTAAATAATCTTGGAGATCAAACCACACTCAAACAGTAACTTTCAATACTAAAAACACTAGTTGGTGATGAAATCCAACGTCGCAGAGTTCAATATAGAAATAGGGGTTGGAACAGTTACCCCGGCAACTTGCTTAATGAATATACTGGCACAAGTTTCTCCACTAAACCGTCTCGAGTGAAGAGAACCCCCAGAAAATCCAAGTGAGTCTAGCCGACGTCTGCTCCAGGTACAGTGGGATCTTCCCGCCACCGTCACCTTAGGAAGAATCCTATAGAATATGGTCACTATGGTTACCAACAGAAACAAATATACCTGGGGGAACAGTCTAGGATCCGATACGCACGCAAGGGCAGAGTAGCAAGCTCAATCTCCTTGAAGGCTCCTTGAAATAATCCAAGGTTTACCAACAAGTGACCCCAGGCTCCTCAAAAATGGTTAATCCGAGGTTTACCATTTGTAATAGTGAATATCTGGGGTCGTTCCCAATGAAGAAGGATTCATTCCCACACTGGTTCGGACACGATCTCGTGCTTCTCCTTTAAGAGGAGCTTTCCCAGAGCATAGATGCAACAATTGGATTTCACTCCTACCGCAAGATACAGCTACTTGTTTGTTTTGCTATCTTGGAGAGTTAATTACTCCCTACTCCAAGACACTAGCCTAAGCTATGTTGGTGTATTAGAGCTCTAGAAATAAAAAGTTTGCTAGATTGATTTTACTTTAAGCGTTATTTTTATTTGTTTTTGATTAAGTCAAGAGGTGATGGAGATGAAACTCGTGGTGTGAAGACTCGACTCAAAATCACTACAAAAAATGCACTTAAGATGATTAAGCAATCTTTTTCTTCAATGAACTGCTAGCTAGGAAAGAGCTGGAGAATGCAAATGCTTGTAAACACAAATCTTTCTTAACAAACAAATTAAAACAAGATTTTTTGTTCCATTTCACTCAAAACGAGACAACTAGTTATATCCACAAAAATTTCCCTTTTCCTTCAAACGTTCAAATGCTACATAAACAAATATTTTTCAAAAAGAGATTTTTATTCTTTATACAACATTTAAAACTATTGAATAAAACAAATCTTGAGACCTACAAATTATAAAAACCTATTTGAAGTAAAATCTCACAAGATGTTTTTTAAGGATGTTTTACTTGGCTATAACCAAACCAAGGACCAATTTGTCCAGAATCACAAATCAATCAAAAAACAACCAATTTTTGTTTTCTTTTGTAAAAATGAAATCCAAACTTTTAACACAAGCTTTTCGAAGTTTTGCAAAGAGAAAACACAAGATGGATTCCTCAACAAAGGTAGATTTTGCAAATAGTCAGACTCATAAGAAGATTAGTGAAAACCAAGGTGATCTGAGGCTTCTACCTCTTCTAAGCTTTGAGCTACTACACGACCAAAATGAAAATCAAAACCAGCGATCAAAACTTTTAGGAATTTCACCTAAAACCCTAACACCAATGGAATTAACCTAAGGAAAGTTCTCAACAAGTCATATGCAGGTCTGGGCAGAGGATAACAACATCTACATAGAGACTAAACTAACTGAAAGAGAAAAATTCAAGTTTTTCAAAAATTTTAGCAGGGTCCGCAGGCCCACAGTTCACACAGGTGCGTGCACGCTCTGTGTGAAAAGCCGACATGCGTATAAGTACGCACTGTGTTTCAAGCAGAGGGTGTGGACTTCTCCTAAAGCAATGAAAAGAAAAAATAACTCTAAAACTACTAAATCCACCCAATTCCACACACAACAAGCCAAAAACAGAAACAAAAACACAAGTTTCTCAGGTCAAGGTAAAAACAAGGAAAACAATCAAGTCCCCAGTGGAGTCGCCATTTTGTCACACGGAATGAGTCAAGGTTGCGGACAAGATCGACCTCCCTAGTATCTAACGATATCTAGTGACAAGCAAGCCAATCAAAAACTATCTTTCTCTAAATATGCATGAATAAAGGCAAACAAGTGGTTTAGGCCTACCTTGGGTCCAATGCAAGTTTGTGGAAGCCTTGCTCCTTTGTTCCAAATGAGCTCCCTTGTAGCAAACAATTCTGCAAACACAAACATGCAAAAAAATTAAATAGCACCCGAAAATCCAATATCATAAATCATATTCATCATAATGATCAAGGAGATTGAAACAAACCACATAAGACAATTTGTTGAGAAAAATGAATCTGATTGTATGAATTCAAATCAAAGAAGAACTTTACAAGCTATGCCTTGATGTTGTACAAGCTCCTCCCAGGGTCCGACAAGAAGTCTCCTCTACTTTGACAAGTTTCACTCACTTCCCAATGAAACCAAAAGGTATGTGATCTCTCCTCTCAAGTTTAACTAGGAAGTCCCAATTCCATCAGCATTTACCCTCAAAAATGTTCAACTTCTAACCTCTCCAGCAACTGACCCAATGCCTTAATTTATAGTGCAATGGAGGGAAGTTACTAGGTCCTCCTTCAAAGGGATAAAGCCCTCCTTCAAAGGGATAGCTCCTCCTATCAAGGGATTAGCTCCTTCTCTTTGGGATGCATGAACCACTTTGGAGCGAACAATCCACGTCAAAATTCCTTCTAGAATCATCTAGAATTAACCCAAAGTGAGTTTTTTAAGATAAAAACTGCGCCTTTTGACTTTCACAGGGGTACGCACCCTCCCCTTTACATACAGAGCGTATAAGTATGCAGGTATTCTGAACAAAAGGTTCGGGCCCGCAGGTAAAAGTGAGAGAAAGTGCGGAACCAGAGTTACATTGCTTTCTTGATGTCTTTCTCTCATTTCCAAAGCTTGTTTTGAAGAGCTGAGGTCTGAGACTTGGTTAGGAGGCTGGTATAAGTGGTGAGAGACCTATACTGACTGCAAATAATCAAGGTGACGATATTTTTGTGTAACACACATCCAATCTAGAAAACATTTTACTTGTAATAGGTGGAAAAATGTGCATGTCATCTCAGAAATCACCTCTACTTGGTGTATAACTCCATGGAATATATCATCCTCAATTTAACAATATGGGTTCACCACAAATGATATATAATTGTGTAGCATATGGAGAAAATTGTTTTATTAATAAATGTCATTTTCTTTCTTGATTAAAGTTATAATGTCCAATAGGACTTTTGTTAATTGTTAGGGAATTTAAATCCATCATAAACTATTGTGATACATGTTTCTTGAGTTTGAGTACATCCTTCTTCAATTATTATTCCTATTACTCCACTTATGTGTTGCATATTTATTCTATATTATTAAACTCTTTTTATGCCAATAAGTTTACACTTCATTCAACAATTTAAAACAACAAGAAATTTAAAATGCGCAACCAATAAAATACGTTCACTTATTGAATTTGAGTTTTATTCTAGATATTCAATAAGAGAAAAACAATACGAAAGATAAATGTTTCCTTATCACTTTAAGGTATAAAGATGTCTCTCTTTTGGAGCATGGAAGATCTACAACTTTCCTTGGTCTATGAAGATGTTATCATGTTCTTAAACTTTATTTTTATAATCTCTAATTTGGTACTATTCTCTTTTGAACATATATAATGGAAGAAATATTACCCATCAACTATGGAAGTGTTTCACACCTTGTGATTTGTTCCATTATTCTTACCTATAAAAATGGGCATGAAGTAAAGTTATCTTTGGATCTTCTAAGATAGAGAATTTTTCCTTAGACGTGGATAGTGTTATCATCCTCTATTTTCTTCCTCTCCCATTCTTATTACACACATTATTCAACAATTGCACATACCCTCCAATAAATCAAACCACATTATTTTCTATGTTTGGTAGAGCATTAAAAATTATTTTTTTCCAAAATTTTGCGAAATGAAATGATAGTTGTTAGTTCTCTATAGTAAAAAAATGAATCTCTAATGGCCATTATATTTATAAATTATGACCAAAATACATTTCTTGGTGTGTGTGTGTGTGAATTTAGGCATGAAATTTAGTGGATATATTAAATATATTCTTTCATGTTATAATCCAATTTTACATTTCCTTCAAATTTCATATCGATAATACATAACCAAAAGAGGAAAATTTCCACTCTTCATTGGAAAGCTTGTTAGGAAAACGGAAAGGTTAATTATTCCTTTTTTATTTTCCTACACTTAGTAGAACTGGATTAATATTTCTATAATGAATTCATACATGAAATTTCATAATCCATTTTTGGTCACAGCTCCCCAATTTGAAGGGATTTTGATCCCACAAAAGATAACTTATGGAGAATATGAAAAAATATCTCACTTCCTCCTTATGATCACTTTGGTTCATTATATATGCAACTGGAATAGTTCTTGTTGTCTCTCAATCCATACATTATTACATTAATCCATATTCTTGTAAGTTCTTCTTCATGAAATTGTTGCCGTAGAGTGATGTTGTACTTCTCTTTGGTAGTGGAGTTATTGTTGTTGCTAATTTTACCCTCTAAGCACATCGAAAACTATCTTGATGCTCAACTTTATCTAGAAATACATATTACATCTATTACAACATAAAATATAGATTTACATGATGCCCAAAATGGTTATGCATCCTTCTTGTAAGGTGTTTAATTAAGTGAGTTGTACCTCCTACTTGGAGTATTCGCTTCTTTGTGGAAATTTCTTTGTGAACATGCTTTACGGAAATGCTTCATTCAAAATTATTAATATTATGTCATAGCACCATATTTTTTTATTATAATAGACTAATATCTTGATCCTTACTTTCTTAGAAAGGATATTCTCTTAGAGTGTTTAACTTCTACTATGCCTGCCAATACTACATTGTGATGCTTTCTTTTACACCTCACAGGTCAATATTAACTTTTCTAATTGGTGAATATGGCACATATCGCAACATATAAAATACCAAATAAATAAGGCCAAAATTTATTCATTTGAAAAGTTGAAGTTTTCTATCACCTTGAAATGTGAGGCATGATTCTTCCTTTTGCATTAGGTAAATGTAAGGATTAATATTTGGTCTATTATTTGGTGGCCTCAAATACAACTTCACATGAAGTTCATGGATACTCATTAGTTGATTGCGCAAAAAAAGGCAACACTTCACAACTCTACCCTAGAACTACTCTTTCACTAAAAGAGACATGCATATCAAATTTCTTTAATACAATGCATCATCTTACTTCCTAAATATGTTAGCTTTTCTTATTGTTTAATAATTATGGTGAGGATGTCTTGGTATAAATTTATTCCTTGCCAATATTTTATGCAAAAACATATACTTCTCCCCTTGATTCTAGTGTGGAAAACATGTTTTAGTTGTTTGGTATTGAAATCAATAGTATTGGTGTTAATTTTTCTTCTTCTTCTTTTCATATGAATTCCTTATGTTTTTTTAATATTTATTCTAATTCGTAAGGTTAATATTGAGATGGCGTTCTCAAATTTCTCCACATAGTTCCCATTTATCTTGTAGTAGAAACAAGTAGGAGAGATTTATTATCTCCTTTCTTATGGAAAATTATTTTTTCATTATTCATTCTCTAATCTTTTTGTACGTGGATAAATTGGTTTTTGCAACCTTCTTTTTGTAAATTAAAACAATTTATTTATTCATGAGTACAATGTTGTTTTTTCATGTTATACGAGGGTATTCTCACTTTCTCTAGGGAAACCAAGAGAATCACCAATCTATATTCCTTAAAGAAATTCAAAAATCATCGTAAAACCCAAAACCATACATTTTGGTAATGATCAGACATTGCAAAACATTAAATATAAATAAATAAATATATATATGTGTGTGTGTGTGTGTGTGTGTGTGTGTGTGTGTTTGTGTGTGTGTGTGTGTGTGTGTGTTGTGTGTGTGTTAGTAGACTTGGAGGCCATTAAGAATGAAAATAAAAGATAGGATTTCAGTCCTCACACTTGATCGAGAGGAAAGAGTGTCAGATTTCACATTGTATATATAAATATATATATATATATATTATATAAAATATATTAAGAGACTTGTAAATAAAAAAAAATTATTTCTTCATGAGTATAATGTTGTTTTTTCATGTCATATGAGGGTATTCTCACTTTCTCTAGGGAAACCAAGAGAATCACCAATCTATATTCCTTAAAGAAATCCAAAAATCATCGTAAAACCAAAAACCATACATTTTGGTAATCATCAGACATTACAAAACATTAAATATAAATATATATAGACTTGGAGGCCATTAACAATCAAAATAAGAGATAGGATTTCGGTCCTTCACACTTGAGCCGAGATGAGAAAGAGTGTCATATTCACATTGAAGATACCCTTCTACATGAGCGAGTCTTCTATCAAGCGTGTCCATGAAAAAATGTTGATTCTTAGACATTTTTGTAATATACTCCAAAGAAGAAAACACATTATATCCCTCCACTTATTTATCTTTCAACACCAGGCCATGTAGTGTTTTCATCTCCCAATATAATGCAACTGAGTTGAGGTATTTATTTGTCCTTCCCCTAGAGAAACCATGTTTAGAAACCCAGTAGGACACCTCCACCAATATCTCTGAGTCATAATAAGATTACCTCTCAGCACCCACAATCGTTTCCAAATTCCTAATTTCTTGTCCATTCTCTAGTGGAAAAACATTGAAATAAGCCTTAGTTGAGTCCTTTCCAAATATATGGAACCTATTGTGGCCCTGGGAGTTGTTGCTACCACCACCCCTCCAAAAGAGCATGCATTGTCAAGGAGGGATAGCTTGTAGGTTTGGCTCCAACCTCAAATTTCCACCAAATGACCCACAACTAGTTGTTTAAAGATTGATCCAACCTGCAACATAAAAACTTGTAAAACACTAACTGATATTATGAAAAACAGTAACGATATGTGATTGACATTAGTTCAAACTAGGGGACAAACCACACATATTGAACAAACAAATGATATATTCACCTATTCCCTTAAAACCCACTATACTTGGAACATAAATATTGAGCCACAAGAAGACCCAAATATGAGATGTACCACAATTTCACCCCCGTATTTTTTTCCAGGTAAATTGAGCTACAAGAGATAACATGAACAAAGCAAGAAATACTTTCTTGCAACCTTTTATCATTCTTGAGTATATCAAATTTTCATTTTGGGTTGCCTTATGCAATATATGGACATAAATGGTTTCTCAATATATATAATAAACAGGGAATTACCTCAATTATTTCCCTATCTTCTTGTATAAAATACTTATAGATTCGGGCTACACATTTCTTTCATGGGTTCCATTGCACTTTCTTTCTTATTTTCATGGTTACCATGTGCTAGAGTTTATAAGAATGTTTTATTTTCTTCTTTACTATCCAATTGGGGATTTGTTCAACATGAAGATTGATAAATTCTACTTTTTCATCATGTTAGGCCTTAGAAATACCATTTTTTAACACATTTTTCCTTCTATATTTTGTTATCCTTTTCCACTATTTACAACTATTTTAAGCTTTATATTATCCATAAAGATGCTTTTTTTCCAAGACGTTTTTTTCTCATAGTTCTTGTTATCTTATTGAATTATGTTAAATTTTTTTGGAGAAATGGGAAATTTACACTCGTTTATGAAAAGGATGCAGGTTAGCTACTATTCCATTCTCACAAGTGTGTTATTACTCTTGAGTTAGCAGTGTATTGTTACTCCAATTGCACTAAAGCACTACTACTCTAGTCACACAAAAGTGTTGCTACTACTTCTACTATAACAAGTAAAGGATTTGATACAACTGTGACCACATGTCCCTCATGAATCTCAAAGAAAAAACTATATCCATTTCAGTTATATCCATTTTATGAAATAGTAGTCTATTTTACGAGCTTAAGATCAATTAGCATAATAGATTCAAATTGTTGGCATCACTATTAAATGGTTATTATAGACAAGCTTGGTTGTAGCCAATGACAGGGACAAAGATGAAATAAAAAATAATTTTGTATTATTTTGAGTTAGCTATTTGTAACTAATTAATTTATACTTAGCAGGGCTTTAGAACCATAGATTTTCAATATTTTTCTAAGCACATTCGTTGAGGTTAGAAACGCCTGGAATTGTATAACAATAATGACTTCTCCATGTCAGATGGGAAGGAATGAATGAATTGTATTTGTAATTTTCTTTTTGATTGGTGCAACATTCCTTCCTATGGTTATGAATTTGGTGTATTGGGTTTTTACTTTTGTAACATCTAAAACCAATTGCAACTCTATGTTCAAAGGAGGTAGGGCCCACTCCTCTGAATAAGTGTTGGACTAGTCTAAATGTTGGCATTTTTATGATTGCAACATGTTATCCAGCTATTGATTTTGACTGCATCCCCAATGTGCTTTATAAATATAGTATTTCTATTAAGTTACTATAAAGAAGCACATCTCCAAATGGCATACCTCTATGATTTTGATTATTTATCATTAATTACACATCTAGGTGATTTTCTATTGGTGGATTTCATGGTATTTTTTAAGGGTATAAATATTATCCCTATGTATAGTATTCTAGGTGACTATTCTACTTCGAAAAATTATACTTCTAAAATGTAGGTAAATATTCAATAAAATACATGTAATTCACTATTAATATTGTTAAAATTTTGGAAAATATTACGAATTTAATCATATCTATGTAAAAAATATGCGATTTTTCAACCAAATGGGTGAATATTTATTTTCATAAAATGTCCAAAAGATAGATAATTGGCAATATTTCTCCCCTAAAAAATTCCCCTATTGATTTCATAGTGATGAATTCATGATCTTTGTTGATGCATTGATGTTTATTTCTAATTAAAGATATGTCTTATTCCATTATTGATGGTTGTTTATGAAAAAATTTATTCACATTTGAATGTTGTAGCTTAATGAAGTAGATTTCCCTTTATTGAAATTTTAATACAGTTGCACATTCTTAAACATATAATAAATTAGCCTTTGTAGTCGGCATATATTTTGCATGATAACATGGAAAAGATATATGACCCTTGGATGAAATTTAAACGTTCTAGTTAAATAATTTATTTTCTCTTAAAATACTAATTAATTAACCTCACATTTTTAACATCCTTGTTGGGGAAGTTATTAAGGGTAAAACAATATGTTTGACATTAATGGTCTTAGTTAGAAATTGTTGGGGTTCTTAAGAAAATATTTGGTTCTTCTAACTGTTCCATATTATGTGTTTTCATAGAGTTGGATTTATGGGGTGATCTATATTGGATCATTATATAATTTTTCATCCATATTGATGCTTTCAAAGTGGAAAAAATGAAGGAATCAACTCACATGACCATTGTTACAAGTGGGTCTCAATTTGGTAAATTTGTGTATGAAACCTTTCAAAAGTAGATTGAATAATTGAGTGGCATTTTTTTGGGGATACTCTTTTTTTGCTTAAGTGTTACATACGATAACCTAATCTAGACACAAATTCCTTTGCAATGGCACAAAAGTATCTTCAATTGGAGTCCATATGCAAAAGTTATGTCCCCCTGAACTTGATCATCTTGTTTTGACCACCATGCTTCGAGATGATGCCAAATCAACCCCATTATTCATGGAAAATGGGATATCCATGTTATTTTTATGAATAAGAATCTAGAAAATTCAATATTGTAACTTTAATTAATAGTTAAAGGAGTCAATCTTGAGCAATAGTATGCTATTGGGTTATTCAATTGCATGTTTTTCCTTAGATGAGTAGAGTAGCAATGAGTGGATAGAGAGAAAGATAAAATAGTTAGGGTTTGTGTACTATAGAAACCCACACACCAAAAGTCTCACTCCATTATACTTGCATACATTTCCATATGGAGAAAAAGTGAGTAAAGTAGACTGACCTTCCAGTTGGGTTTCGTCCTATAAGGGTTTCCTATATCATATATTTTTTCATTGTTGTTTGTGGTTTCTATTTCGTTGTTCTCTATTTTTCCATATTTTATCTATTACATGCACAAGCATAACACATTAATTAGTTAATCCAGAAATTTAAGGAATAATAAGCCCTCGTAGTGTAGATTATTGATTTTGAAATAAGTGTTAATGCCCCTGTTGTGAACTATCCAGTGGAATATCCATTACAATTTATGGTTCATGGGGTTTCTTCAGAAGATTTTTTATTCATGCCTTTGATTATTCTAGCTTGTGTTTTTTTATTTCGAAGCCAATGTGTTTTCATAGAGATAGATTGTTGGTATTTATTCAAAAGGAAGTTGATTCACACTTATGATCATTCCAACCTGTGTGTTTTTATTTCAGAGATAGGGTGTTCTCATAGAGATATATTATTGGGGTTTGTTTGGAAGATAGTTGATTCATACTTCTAATGAGTCCATGTTGTGTGCTTCTATTTCCAACCCATTGTGTTTTCATAGAGACAGATTGCTTTTTTTTAAAACCAGAGTGATTAGATTTTTTATTTAAATATGATGCACCTGTTCACAAACAAAACAAAGGTTTTACATAGTGATTTCCATCCTTCTAAGGACAGGTGCTACATCATTTGGTTTGGATACCCACTATACAAGTTTTCTTTGTAGTGCTTACAAAAATTCCCATTCACAAATCTTTTATCACTATAAATTCTACAAAAAAATTTACATTTTTTCATTTGATAACCAAGTAAGAACATAAAGTATAAAATTCTAAAGGCATTTCATTGTTCAAGTCTAGGTTGGTGGAGACTACTTTGGCGTTCTCCTATAGGTCCTATTCATTGGAGTCCTCCTGATTGTTCTTGCTGATCTCTGCCACCATGAGTTTCAGTTGCTAAATTTGTTGACACGATGTTTCCACTTCATCCTCCACCTGAAGGATTCAGGATCTCTTCTCCATTTGTCTCTCCTGCATTGTGATATTCTCTTGTTGCTGAATGTACACGTTGCACTGCAAAACTACTAGGCTTTCTCTAAATTCCAAATGATCCTGCTTGCAAGTGGTGAATGTTGACTGAATTCTCCTTTCAAGCCGATGACTTCCAAAACGTCATTGAACTGACCTTGGCTTCTAGTTCCCCCAAGAGCTCGACCATGGATTGCCTTCTACACTCTGTCCCCTCAGATCCATCTTTTGACACCCCAGAATTTTGCAATTATTTATGTTCCCCCAAAATTCTAGGATTTCCTTCACCTAGCAGTCCTTCTTACAGGTCAGCCACACCACCCTAAGTATATGTCCCAAGACCCCTTAACAGACCAAAAGTGTAGAATTCTTCTCATCAATAGCAGACTTAGAGCCGATCTAGATTAACTAGACTTCCCAATTCAATGGAATATCATTACCATCCCCAAAAATTGCAATTTGAATGTCAATTACACATAGGACCAATGCACAATGATGCTTCTCTAGCTTTAAAAGATTCACAACAACTTAAGTGTCAAAGACTATCGAATTTTGACCATCCTCCCTCTGTAGGTTAGTGTCGAAAATTTTCTTGAGAGACTGATCCAAAGACCCCACCCAGATCAATAGAATAACAAATCCTGACACTACGCTACCCCTCATACCAACCAAAGTCCTTAGACCCACAAACCGTTACAGCTTCACACTCAAAAGTTCTGACTCACCAAGCTCCCTGGAATTCTTCCCAGTAATCCAGTCCCCAATACAAACTCTCCACGAGCCTAGATTTAGCCTCAAGGCCTATGTGGAGGCTACTTGAGAAAGAAGGAGAATTAACCCATACAAACTTCTTTTATCATTGTTTCTTATATAGCAGTAACAATGTTGCAATATGTTGGAGTTCCTGTTGAGGAAACTAATGGGGCTATGATCCCGATCATCTTCCATTAATTCCCAGCCTTCCACCTTAATTTCCTAGCATTGATCCTTGTCCTTCATTCTCCTTCTGAGTTTCCTCCCAAGAGTTTTTAGGATTATGTTGTGTTGTACAACAACCCCCCATTTCTAAAAAAATTTACACAAAATTTTTAATAAGAAATGCGTCCCTTTTTAAAATAAACTTAGTGAGATTTGTGATTTGATAAATAAAACTAGTATTAACTTCATTATAAGAAAAACCCTTATGAAAAGGCTTGATGTAAGTAATTCATTTTGTAAAGCCTTTTGAATAAAGTATAAAGTGTTCCTTTAAAAAACATCATAAATAAGTCTACATTGCGATAAAGTGATCAGAGATCGCGTATTGCAATGATAAAGGGATACACATAAAAATTCCTCATCAAATCCTCTGATCTGATAAAGGTAACCACAATCGAAAATTGAAGGTATCATATGACAAAGAGTTAAAACACAATCTGAACCCCCGATTGTGATCAATAAATAAGGTGCGCATCTCAAGAAGAAAACATTCACGAAAATGGTTTTCACGCATAAGTCTTTTAAAGTTAATGAATCAAACCAATTTAATGAAAACATACGCCGCCCTATTATAATATCACTTTATCACAATTGGAGATATTCGTTGCAAGTAATGAAGCCTTACCCTTTTGAAACTCCCGATTGCGATTTGTGATTTATCACCGATTACCAATTGGGGAAATCCAAAGACACGCTTGAGATAATCATTCAATATATGATCGATGAGACAAGTATTTATGGTATTTATTCATCACGATTCACGGCTTGAATCGCTATTAATTTCACATTTAAGAGTAAATCCTTCAAATGTTTCACTTGTGGTGGTTCTTAATTGTGTCTGACTTATCATATGTCAGTTTCCTTAATTCTGTGCATTTTCATATTGGTTTTCAATGGAAATATCCATGTGTTACGGTTTGTAATTGTCTGTGCAAAGTTTCTTTGAACTCATGAATCTGGATAAGATGGGGAAGAAATCTAAGAAGGCCAAGGAAAATCCTGTAGCTAAATAACTAGAAATAAGTAAGAAGGGACTAATATCAAATACAGCATGCCTCGGTCTGGGAAACACGAGCTGGGAAAGTATCTACAATTTGATAGAAGCAGAGGAGCTCGAAGAATTGGAAGAGGAAGCCACAACCGATTCCACAAGCAAATCAGAAGGAAATCTCAAAGAACTAGCCTGTTCATACCTTCATAGGATAGCAGTGCGGGCCAAAATTTTTCCATACATTGATGTGGATAGATGGGTCATCAAGAAAATCCCAACTTTAGATAGAACATTTTCCACAACTAATGGAAGAATATTCGGGTCATTTAAACCTGAAGGTCTCAAGCAAATGTACCATCTACCTCTGCCTGAGAAGCATTATAACAAGGCATTCTTGGAAGTATTTGCAAAAGAAAATGACTTGGAATTTGACCCAATTAGACAGTGGAGTCATTTCCCAGAGAAACATAAGCAGGAGTCATCGGGTAAGTATTCTGTTGATTCATTAGCCTCTACTTGTTGCTATGTTGGAGCTATGATGTGTAGACTATGGGGACAACATGATTCTGCAAGATTTACTATAGATATGGTCCTGTTAATGGAAACTATGGTTCATGGTTATGTTATGGATTGGGAAAATATTCTATCTGATAGAATGGCCATTGAGATACTAGAATACAGAAGGAAAGCATATACAACTTCCCGGACCATTCCTCCTTTTTACTACAGTGCATATATTATTGATATTATTTGTTTTAATTTTGAATACCCCGTACTCAGATGGAAGTGGACTTCCCGAGATCCTAATCGTATTCATATCTATCACAAACAGTTGTGGAAGGCCCACTATAAGAATCACGTGTACAGAATTTGTAATGGTTTTGTCCTACCTGTATACTACTCTATCTTCAATAAGCCTACCCTTAGGATATCTTAGGAAGTAGCAATTGAGCTAGCAGCAGCGGGTAGGTGGTTTGGAGAGGAGAAATTCACTTATGTAAGGCTTTTTGGCAGTCTTACCAAACCCCATGTTCTTCCTCTATATGTTCCTGCTAAACTGTTAGCCCGAGAGTTAGCATATCCGATAACAGTTGAAGGAATGTCAAAAACCCTAAGCGATTCCAAGAAACATATGTGGCCTACCTCCCCCCTACGGTGCGGCACTTTTACCTTACATGATTATAAACATGTAGACAAAGAGGCAGACAAGATTTAGATGCTAAATCTTGCCACCATTTTGAATAGGAAATATGACCCAAGGAAGGTTTCCTATAATGTTACTTCTCAAGCTAAACTTACCAGATTTGATAATGAAGTAGATGACTTTGATGATTTGTTTGCTTCAGCCAAAATATTTTATTGGGTTAACGGATTGCTTAGTATCAAATATGCAGAAGAAGGACTAGAAAAATTCAATAGTCTCAGAGCCCAGAGGTTGCAAACTCTGCCTTTGGAACTATTAGCTACAACCCCAAAAGTTCAGCCACAGAGTCAAGGTAAATAACAAGCCGACGATAATACACCTGTAGTGGAGAAGGTTCCCGAAAAGTAAAAGTTTCCAGAGTAGGAGAAAAGACATGAAACAAGTAGCGAACCCCTTGATTCAAGCATTTATGTCGATCCTAAACTAATCAAGGAATGGTAGCAGTTTCATTCCATCATTATTAATATTGAGAGTATTCAAGGATTCAACACACCTGAGGTGACCACTACTCAGAAGATAGTAATCAACACAGTTCCGACTGAAGGAACAAGCAGCCCACCCATGATTCATAAAGACTTAGAAATTATCCCTGAAAATCCCTCCGATGAGATTGTTTTACACATAGAAGAGATACCACCATTAGATGTCTTCTATAGCCCTAAGCATAGGGTTGTAATCAAGAGACAGAGGAAAGAGAGGAAAATTGATCACTCTCCTCTTTTGACTTCACAAAAGGAGATGATGGATGTGGTATGGAGAGAGGAAGTTAATCCTTCGTATGATCTCACCAAACTTTCTCAGTATGTTGGAGCATACACATCGACCACAATGGATAAAGCATCAGAGGTCAGTAATTTACTAAAAGACAAAGACCAAGCACTCAGTTTGCTAGAAACATAGGTGCAGGAGAGACAACAGAAGATAGAACAGCTGGAACAACAATTACCAATCCAGAAGCAGACAAATGATCAGTTGAATGATCAATTGCTCAAAGAAAAGCAAAGGATTGATGAGCAAGCAATTCATAAACAACAAGGGTTATCCCAAGCGTTGAGTAAGTTGCAGTTATTAAATGAACAACTGAGTAAATGGAAGGAAGAACAAATCACTCAACTGACATTTAAAATAAAAGGATTCAAGGAATATCCTCAAGTGGGAGAATTCAGATTGAAGGCTCTACAAATTACCAGGGCATTGTCTAGTCAATTGAGCCTATTATGTCATAATATGTCACTAGATCTTCCTCTATGTGAAATTTCATCATCCATGGTTACAAATCAGTAGATGCAAGACTAGACTTGGAAAATGTAGATGAAAGATTAAAAAAATTTCTCTTTTGGCAAGAAACTAAAGAGGGAAAAGCTACTAATCTACCACAAATCTAGGAATCACATAAAGAAATTCAATTCATTGAATGGCAATCTCAGCTAATCAAGGTTGAAAGAGAAACATCAAGATGAAGATTGGCAACAAGAAATGTGATTGAATTAATTAATAACAATCTTTATTTATCAAATTTAATAAGAGAGTATTCTCTAGGAAAACTTCCACCAGTAAAAGCATTAGAACAGATGTGGAAACAAGAGCTAGAGTAGAGGGAAAGATTGATCGCAGGTATTCAAAGTTTAACATGGGAAACCTTTTGGCTTTTCCTTGTCAAACCATATAGTCAGCGGACAGCAACGAAATGCCTCACCGATGAAATTTTCCATATGATTCCTGAGCATATTGATGCCACATACATTGCTCTGTGACACTCATGCATGAGTCATCCACCAAAACTTCAGCTGATGCTTGCCATTTGTCAGCTCCAATTACAACATGATCAGACAATACAGTGAACCATTTTTGACTCACTGCAACATGCTTATTTCAAGAATATTTTCACATTTTTGTGATTTGGTTATACCAGTGCATAACATATTTATTTCATAGTCTGTTAGTTTAAGTAGTATTTATAGACCCTTTCATGTTTTTAGAAAGGGTCCTCAAATTTTTGTATTAAGACTTGGATCGAAGGTTGCATTACTATGCTTTCGATATATTTATTTTTATAAACACTGGACCTGAATTCTACGTTTTGATAAAGAATGCTTTTATGTGATATGCACTATTACTTCTTGTGAAAGTATTTCCAAGTTAAAAGGAAGGATCTGAATGTGATTCATATTAGAGGAGACTCAAATGCATTCAGTACTACTATCTGTGTTTTTGCTTCACACTTTTATATGAATCAACATTTATTTATTTTGCTATTATTGATATATGTATATGTTCTTATAGTAATTCTTTGACTTATCACTATTGAATGTTCAAGAGTTGTTATATTTCATATACATGTGTGTCGATACTATATAAAAAAACAATTAGTGTGATAACTTTTTGATTATTACTTTGTTCAACTACTTGAACAAAGTAATTATCATTTGAATGAATATTTTTATTTATGTGTAAGTCATCTATATGTTTACTTGTCAATAAAAACCATCAAAAATTGCACTAGGAGGAAGACTTCCCGGGATAGATTAGTTACTTTTATATTATTGCATTTTGGAATAGATCATTCAGCATTCCCATTAGATATTAAAAATCGATCAATTATCCATCCCACTTATAAATCATTGGGAAAGTGGTCCCATTATATCCAGTTGGAGCCACCACACCAAACGGAAAAGAAGCTACTTTAAGGTTTAGACCGAGTTGTTTTCCTTGATGTTGATGCAACAATTTTCGAGGCATCAACATTTTTGGCACTAGAAGGAGGGCCTGAACTATGAATGGAGAGAAAATCCAAATCTATAATCCATTCTGAGAGTAAGTCTCCCTCCACCTCACCTCCAACTTCTCCCTCACATCCTAAATCTCCAATTTCTAAGCAAGAAGTTGAGGAAACAACAACCACTGCTCAACCCCAAAACATCTCAGATAAATCAACTCTAGAATCTCCTGAAGTACAATCTATAATTCATAAACTTCAAGGATTCTCAATAACACCACAGAAATCTAAGTTATCTCAAGGCAGTGTGACTTCACAATTCGTTCCTTCTCACCCCCTCACTATACTTCAAAGTGAAAAGCTTGGTATTGAACCTACTGAATTACCTTTGCCTAAAAGAAAAAGGGCCAAGGAAGGCAACTGAAGGGTCTAATAGTGAAACTCTCTCATCATCATCATCCATTTGATCTTCTCCATTGCAAAGTCAACCATGCACTCCCCCACTCCAGATTATCATTCAATAGGGTACTGGAGCTTCAACATTTGTTTCTCAACCATCTGGAATTTCTATATCCTCTACTTCTCAACCCCTTGGAAGTTTTTCTGTGCTATCATCCATTCGTAGCTCAACAATGGCACAGAATCCATGGAACAATCCTGGTCCAGTCACAATGCCTGCAGCTTTGAACCAATTGCTAGCTCGTCCCGAGAAATGGTTGCCAAAATTCAACCGAGATGCAGGGATATAGGCAGATGAACACATAAACAACTTTATGTTGTCAGTTAATTTAAAAGGAATTACTGAAGAAAACGAAAGAAAATATTGTTGTGTTTGAGCTTAGTAATCTCAAACATCAACAAAAATTGTTGCTTAATGAATTAAATGCAGTACATTCTTCTCCTCTTCCGAATGTTATATTGTCTAAATCTGCTAATGAGACAGGTAAGCCACTAGTAGGTAGAGTAGAAGCTACTGATGTTGTTCTAATTAGAGATAGATCAAATTCTCATACCCCTCCTTTTCTCTTGACCAACGAGATTTGTAATAGAAACCCGCACAATTGCTAGATAAACTCAAGGGGTTTATCGAACATAATGCCAGCTTATGTTTGTTCCAAACTAAATATTGAACCCAAAATGTTTGCAGTGCATATTGTCAAGTTGGATAGAACTAAGGTCCAAGTATTGGGAGAAATCAACTCAGTTACCATGAGGTTATCAGATGATCCAAGAGTGTTTCAGAGAATTGATATATTAATTGCTGATATTCCTGAATTTTATTGTTTGATTTTAAGTAGAGACTAGTCTGAGAAACTTCATGGTTACATTTCTACCAAATGGTCTCACATGTGGCTTCCCTATAAAGGGAAGCTAAATCAGATCAAGAATGATTGGGAGAAGCATATGACTCATACTATAACAGAGTTTGAACAAGAAAACTAGCCTATAGCATTCAACAATAATATTCTTGGTAACTACTCATCTAAATCATTGTTTGGTAATTTTAATGCTCAATCATCACCTTTCTCAGTTAATAATTTCACATCTCAAATTGAATGTTTTTCCCAAACAGATACATCAAGATGTGTTAAAATTTCTCAGGAAATTGTAAATAAAACTGTAGATAAACCTTTATGTTGGTCATTGTATTTTCATGGGACTAAATCAATGAGAGTGTAGGATCAGGATGTATTTTAGTTAGTCCCGAGGGAGAAAATACTATGCTATCATGTAGATTAGAATTTGAGTGCACAAATAATATTGCTGAATATGAAGCTTTGATTCAAGGACTTTAGAAACCAATAGTTCCTAAGATGCAATATTTGAAAGAGTTCGATGACTTTGAAATTGTTATAAAGCAAGTCAGAAATACTATACATTGCCTTTCTAGTCATCTTAAACATTATCAATCCTTGGTACAAAACCTTGCATCTCATTTTCTAGCATTCAATATTTCTCCAATTCCTAGGTCTCAAAACGCAGTAGGAGATTTACTAGCAAATGTTGCTTCTAAGCTCCTTCCATCTAAAGATTATAGTCCCGATAGATTTTCAATAGAGATAATTTTCGAGCCATCGATTCCCAATAATCTCACTAATTGGTGAGTATTCAATCATGACGACAACATCTTAAATTTCTTAAACTTTGATAAGTCCTATGATGATCAAATTATTGATGAAAGTGAGCATGATCTTCAAATAAAGGAAAAACTTGAAGAAAATTCAATACCTAAACTAGTGGTCAAACTTGAAGACCTTTATGACATCAAATATAGGTTTAAATAGGTAACTAATTCAAAACTCCAAAGCTCTACTTTAAGATTTGATTTAATAAATCTTGGCACAGAGGCCAAGCCACAAAATATCAATCTGGGATTAGGACTTACTTAAGAAGAAAGATTTGAATTTATTAGATTATTGAATAGATATGAAAATGTCTTCACTTGGAATTATGATGACTTGAAAACATATGATACTTCTATCATACAACATACAATTCCAGTGATATCTGAAGAAAAACCAGTATAGCAGAAATTAAGGACAATTCATTCGAACCTTGAAAGTCAGATAAAAGCTTAGTTAAACAAACTCTTGAAGGTTAAGATGACTTTTCTTGTTAGACATTCAAATTGGGTGTCCAGCTTGGTTCCTGTGAGAAAAGAGAATGATGACATTAGAATTTGCATTGATTTCAGAAATCTTAATAAGGCAAGTCAAAGATATAGCTTCCCACTACCAACAATGGAGTAAACTCTGCATTCAGTAGCTGGTTCTGAATTAATGTCTTTCTTATATGGTTTTTCAAGATATAACCAAATCTTGGTACACACCGATGACAGACTCAAAACTAGTTTCAGAACTAAGTGGGGAACTTATGCCCGTCAAAAAAATTTCTTTCGGTTTAATTAATGTTGGAGCTATATTCCAAAGAGAAATGGATATATGATTCAAAGGTCTGATTAATAAATCAGTAGTTGTCTATTTGGATGACATTACGGTCTTCTCTAAGAAAAGAGCAAATCATTTACATGATTTGAAGCAAATCTTTGAACGATGTAAAAGGTATGGGATTTCACTGAATCCTAAGAAGTCATTTTTTTCTCTTGACCAATGTAAACTCTTGGGGTTAATTATTTCAAAAGATGGTATTTATATCGATCCAGATAGAATAAAAGAGTTTTCTGATACTCCACTTCCACATAATAAAAAATCAATGCAATCTGTTTTAAGTCAAGTAAATTTTGTAAAAAGATTTGTTCCAGATTTTTCACAGATTGTTTTACCATTACAAATCATGATCAAGAAAAATTCATTGTTTAAATGGGGACATATAGAAAAGGAGCCTTTTGATTCAATCAAGCAAGCAATCATAAATTCTCCCGCATTGAACACTCCCAATTTTTCAAATCATTTTATTTTATATACTCCAGCATCTGATTCATCTTACGCAACAGTACTGACACAAATCAATGATCAAAACTTGGAAGCACCAATCTCATTTTATAGTTCAAATCTTCAAGGTGTTGAGCTTAATTAATCTGAAGTTGAAAAGAAAGTCTTTGTTATATTCAAAGCCATTAAACACTTTAGGCCATTTCTCTTAAAGATTCACACAAAAGTAATAGTCCATTTTTCAACAGTAAAACAGTTATTAGTGCAAAGGGAATTGGGAGAAAAAAGGGAAAATTGGGTTACGACATTATAAGAATATGATTTGGAAATTACACCAGCAAAGATTGTCAAAGGCCAAGGTTTTAATAGGTTGTTAGCAGTAGCTTCTAATATTTAGGAACATGAAGGTACAAAAAATATTGAAGAAATCAATGAGATAAGTACCATCAATCCTGAATCCCAATTTATGCAGATTTGATATTCTATTTAAAAAATGGATATGCTCCTTCTAATATTTCCTATAAAAATAAACGTGCCATAAAACTGACAACAAAAAACTTCATGATTGTTGATGATATGTTGTTTAGAAGGAATTATGATTCAATTTTGTTAAGATGCTTAGAAAAAAATGAGGCACGAAAGGTCTTGCAGGACTTACACGATGGTCTACCAGGAGGACATTTTGGAGTTGATAGAACAACTCACAAAATTATTCATTCTACGTATGATTGGCCCACCTTATTTAAAGATACTCATGAATATGTAAGGAAATTCAGAACATGTCAAACTACCAGTGGAAGAGAAAGAAAGCCAGCGTTTCCTTTACAACCAGTCAACACTGAGCAGCCCTTTGAACAATGGGGATTGGATATCATTGGAGAAATTATTCCACATTCATCCAAACAGCACAAGTACATCCTTACAACCATGGATTATTTTACTAAGTGGGTAGAAGCAATTCCTTTGAAGACAACAAATACTGAGGCAATCATTGAATTCATAGATTAGTTCATCATTACCAGGTTTGGTGTACCAAACGCTCTTATTTTTAATAATGCATCTTATTTCTCTGGTAATTCCATACTTGAATTTGCTATCAAAAGAGGACTTAAATTGAAATATTCTACATACTACTACCTTCAAGGCAATGGTTTAGTAGAATCCACCAATAAAAATCTTATCAAATCATTAAGAGAACTATTGATCACTATCATAAGAATTGGCATAATTCTTTGATATTTGCATTATGGGTAGACTGTATAACACAGAAGGCCTCAATAGGCACTTCTCCCTTTAATCTAGTATATGAAAAGGGGGTTGTCATACCAGCAAACTTAGTACTTCCATCACTAACCTTAGTGTAATTTATTGAAGAAAATCCCTCATCTTCTATTCAATTGAGACATAATCATATCTTGAAATTAGAAGAAGAAAGAGAGAAATCCCAAACTACACATGCGAAACATCAAAAAATTATTAAGTCTTCTTTTGATACAACTTCCACTGGCCCAAAACTTTTACAAGTTGGTGATATTGTTTTGAAATGGGACAAAGCCCACGAGGACAAAGGAAAACACACTAAATTTCAGAAAATGTGACTCGGACCATTTCAAATCAGTGAAAAGATAGGCCCACCAATATTAATATTGCAAGATATATCAGGAAAGAGAGATTATCTTCCTGTCAATGGGCTTATTTTGAAAAAAATTCTTCACTTGATGAGGTAACCCCTTCTTACTTTGTAAATATTCGATTTTCAGCTATATTTGTGTGAATAATTAGTTTATTTTCTTTCTTGGAAAATAAAGTTGTAAATAACCCTTTGTTGGTTTTTTACTATTTTGAAAAGGTTACTTAAAAGAAAAATAGTGTTAATATTTACTTCTGATAGATGGACGCCTTGAAGGAAAAGAAGAAAGTTCTATAAAATTAAGTATAATTAAACTCTGAAAGCCCTTTTATTTTTTTGTAAAATCTTCTCAAAACTCGAAAATACTGTAATTTCATTCTAAGTTTTAAAAGCCTAAAAAAGGTTATCAATTGAATGCAAAGATTGATCCAATCTTAGCATCTTCAACTCTTAAAAATGTCATCAATGTTCTCTTAGGGAGAAAATTATTCACCCCATCCACAAAAATTTATGATTTTTCAGAGTGTAATTCTAAAATATATTTGATATAAGAGATAAGAGCTCTTAACACAAGCCAACTTGCTCAGTTAAATTACAATCAGTGAATGGCATTGTTAATAGCTGGCCACCAATCCAAGACAATGGCTTTTATCTTAGAAAATAAAGAAATAAGGAAAAGAGAAAAATGTAATACAAAATATGTGGAAACATATCTTTTGGATTCATTCATCTGAATTATACTCTGAAATGGATGGGACAATGAATGATTAAATGGTTAAAAGGTAACCCTGTCGAGACTATAAATGTTTTCTGGTAGCAGTGGCTCTATCTGTGGCAAGGGATTCATTCTATAAGCTAAGTTAGAGAAGTCTCTTGTTTTATCATTATCAACCAATTAAGGTTTGCTTAAACTCTGAATGTATTTAATTTTGAGATGAGAAAGAGATAGCGAAATTAGTTTACATTATATTCAGAGTTTATGATTACGTCGTTATATTAGATTTTCTCTATCCACTAAGGTTTTCAGATTAAGAAGGTTAAAATATTACGTTACTTTCTTAGAGATAACTGTTTCTTCCAGTGAATCGCCAATTTTTGTGTTGTACAACAACCCTCCATTTCTACAAACTTTTACACAAAATTTTTAGTAAGAAATGGGTCCCTTTTTAAAATAAACTTAGTGAGATTTGTGATTTGATAAATAAAACAAGTATTAACCTCATTATAAGAAAAACCTTTATCAAAAGGCCCAATGTAAGTAATTCAATTTATAAAGCCTTTTGAATAAAGTATAAAGTGTTCCTTTAAAAAATATCATAAATAATTCTACATTGTGATAAAGCGATCAGAGATCACATATCACAATGATAAAGGGATACACATAAAAAGTCCTGATCAATTCCTCTGATCTGATAAAGGTAATCATAATTGGCAATCGAAGGTATCATATGACAAAAACATAAAACACAAGCCGAACCCCCGATTGTGATCAATAAATAATGCGCACATCTCAGGAAGATAACATTTGCGAAAATGGTTTGCATGCATAAGTCTTTTAAAGTTAATGAATCAAACCAATTTAATGAAAACATACCCTGCCCTATTATAATATCACTTTATCGCAATCGAAGATATTCGTTGCAAGTAATGAAGCCTTACCCTTTTGAAACTCTTGATTGCAATTTGTGATTTTATTGTTGATTGCCGATTGGGGAAATCCAAAGACATGCTTGAGATAATCATTCAATATATGATCGAAGAGACGAGTATTTATGACATTTATTCATCATGATTGGTAGCTTGAATGGCTATTAATTTCACAGTTAAGAGTAAATCCTTTTAAGATTTCACTCGTGGTGGTTCTTAATTGTGTCTGACTTATCATATGTGAATTGCCTTAATTCTATTCATTTTCATATTTTCTTTCAACGACAATATCCCTGTGTTACTATTTGTAATTGTCTATGCAGAGTTTCTTTGAACTCACGAATCCGGAGAAGATGGGGAAGAAATCTAAGAAAGCCAAGGCAACTCCTGTATCTAAAGAACCGAACCAAGCAAGAAGGGACTAATATCAGATACAATATGCCTCAGTCTGGGAAATGTGAGCTGGGAAAGTATCTACAATTTTCTAGAAGCAGAGGATCCTGAAGAATTGGAAGAGGAAGCCACAACCGATTCCACCAGTAAATCAGAAGGAACTGTGAAAGAACTGCCCTATTCATACCTTCACAGGATGGCAACGCAGGCCAAAATTTTTCCCTAAACTGATGTGGTTAGATGGGTCATCGAGAAAATCCCAACTTCAGAAAGAACATTTTCCACAACTGGTGGAAGAATATTCGGGTCATTTAAACATGAAGATCTTAGGCAAATGTACCATCTACCTCTACCCAAGAAGCGCTATAACAAGGCATTCCTGGAATCATTTGCAAAATAAAATGACTTGGAATAAGACCTGATCAGACACTGAAGGCATTTCCTGGAGAAATATAAGCATGAGTCATCAGGTAAGCATTCTATTGATTCATTAGCCTCTCCTTATTGCTATGTTGGAGTTATTATGTGTAGACTATGGGGACAACATGATTCTGCAAGATTTATTTTAGATATGGTCTCGTTAGTGGAAGTTGTGATTCATGGTTATCTTATGGATTGGACAAATATTCTAACTGATAGAATAGCCACTGAGATACTAGAATACAAAAGGAAAGCATATACAACTTCCTGGAACATTCCTCCTTTTTACTATAGTGCATATATTCTTGACATCATTTGTTTTAATTCTGAATACCTCGTACTCAGATGGAAGTGGACTTCCCAAGATCTTAATCATACTCATGTCTATCACAAACATTTGTGGAAGGCCCACTATAAGAATCACTTGTACAAAATTTGCAATGGTTTTGTCCTGCCTGTATACCATTCTATCTTTAATAAGCCTTCCCCTAGGATATCTAAGGAAGCAGCAATTGACCTAACAGTAGTGGGTAGCTGGTTTGAAGAGGCGAAATTCACTTATGTAAGGCTTTTTGGCAGTCTTACCAAACCCCGTGTTCTTCCTCTATATGTTCCTGATAAACTATTAGCTCGAGAGTTAGCATACCAGATAATAGTTGAAGGAACATCAAAAACCCTGAGGGATTCCAAGAAACATATGTGGCTTGCATTCCCACTACAGTGTGGTGTTTTTATGTTACATGATTATAAATATGGATAGAAAGAGGTAGACAAGATTCAGATGCTAAATCTTGTCACCATTCCGAATAGGCAATATGACGCAAGGAAGGTTGCCTATAATGTTACTTCTCAAGCCAAACTTACTAGATTTGATCATGAAGTAGATGAATTTGATGATTTTTTTGCTTTAGCCGAACTATTTTATCCGGTTAATGGATTGGCTAGTATCAAATATGGAGAAGAGGGACTAGAAAAATTCAATAGGCTCAGAGCCTAGAGGTTGTAAATTATATCTTTGGATCTGTTAGCTACAACCCCAACAGTATAGCCATAGAGTCAAAGTAAACAACAAGTTGTTGATAATACTCCTGTAGTGGAGAAGGGTCCTGAACAGGAAACGTTGCTAGAGTAGGAGCAGAGACAAGAAACAAGTAGTGGACCCCTTGATTCAAGCATTTATGTTGATCCTAAACTAATCAAGGAATGGTAGCAATTTGATTCCATCATTAGTAATAGTGAGAGCATTCAAGGATTCAACACACCTAAGGTGACCACTACTCAGAAGATAGTAATCAACATAGTTCTGACTGAAGGAACAAGTGGCCCACCTAAGGTGAACACTACTCAGAAGATAGTAATCAACATAGTTCCGACTGAAGGAACAAGTGGCCCACCCATGATCGGAAAGGACTTAGAAATAAACCATGAAAGTCCCTTCGGTGAGATTGTTTTACATATAGAAGAGATACCACCATTAGATGTCTTCTACTGCCCTAAGCATAGGGCTGCAATCAAGAGACAAAGGAAAAAGAGGAAAATTGATCACTCTCCTCTTTTGACTTCACAAACGGAGAAGATGAATGTTGTATTGAGAGAGGAAGTTAATCCTTCTAATGATCTCACTAAACTTTCTCAGTATGCTGGAGCATACATAGCAGCCACAATGGATAAAGCATTAGAGGTCAGTAATTTACTAAAGGAAAAAGACCAAGTGATTAGTTTTCTAGAAGGATAGGGACATGAGAGACAATATCAGATAGAACAGTTGGAACAACAATTAGCAGTCCAGAAGCAGCTAAATGACCAGTTGAATGATCAATTGCTAAAAGAAAGGGAAAGGATTGATGACCAAGCAATTCATAAACAACAGGAGTTATCCCAAGCAATGAGTAAGTTGCAGTTATTAAAAGAACTACTAAGTAAATCGAAGGAAGAACAAATCGCTCAACTGACAATTCAGATAAAAATATTCAAGGAATATCCCCAAGTAGGAGAATTCAGATTGGAGGCCTTACAAATTACCAGGGCATTGTCTAGCCAGTTGAGCCTATTATGTCATAATATCTCACTGGTTCTTCCTCTGTGTGAAATTTCATCATCGATAGTTGACAAATGAGTAGATGTAAGACTGGACTTGGAAAAAGCAGATGAAAGATTAACAAATTTTCTCCCTTGGCAATAAACTAAAGAGGGAAAAGCTGCTAATATACCTCAAATCCAGGAACCACATAAAGAAATTATATTCATTGAATGGCAATCTCAGTTAATGAAGGATGAAAGAGCAACATCAAGATGCATATCGACAACAAGCAACATGGTTGAATTAATTAATAACAGTCTTTATTTATCAAATTTAATAACAGAGTGTTCTCCAGGAAAACTTCCACTAGTAAAAGCATTAGAATAGATGTGGAAACAGGAGGTGGAGCAGAGAGAAATATTAATTGCAGGGATTCAAAGTTTGACATGGGAAACCTTTTGGTTTTTCTTTGTCAAACCATATAGTCAGTGGACAGTAATGAAATGCCTCACCGATGCAATTGGCCATATGATTCCCGGACTTAATGATGCCACATACACCGCTCAGTTACACTCACACATGAGTCATCCACCAGAACTTCAACCGATGCTCGCCATTTGTCAGCTCCAATCACAAGACGATTAGCCAATATACTAAACCATTTTTGATCGATCGCAGCATGCTGATTTCAAGAAGATTTTCACATTTTTGTGATTTGGTTATACCAACAGGTAGCATATTTATTTCATAGATTGTTAGTTTAAGGAGTATTTATAGACCCTTTCTTGTTTTTAGAAAAGGTCCTCAAATTTTTGTATTAAGACTTGGTTCAGAGGTTGCACTACTATGCTTCCGATATATTTCTTTTTATAAAAACTGGACCCGAATTCTGAGTTTTGATAAAGAATGCTTTTATGTGATATGCACTATTACTTCTTGTGAAAGTATTTCCAAGTTAAAAGAAAGGATCTGAATGCATTTCATATCAAAGGAGATTCAAATGCATTCAGTACTACTATCTGTGTTTTTGCTTCACACTTTTATATGAATCAACATTTATTTATTTTGCTATTATTGATATATATATATATATATATGTTCTTATAGTAATTCTTTGACTTATCACTATTAAATGTTCAAGAGTTGTTATCTTTCATATATATGTGTGTCGATATTATATAACGATTAGTGTGATAACATTTTAATTATTACTTTGATCAACTACTTGAACAAAGTAATTATCATTTGAATGAATATTTTTATTTATGAGTAAGTCATCTATGTGTTTACTTGTCAATAAAAAACATCAAAAATTGCACTAGGAGAAAGACTTCTCGAGATAGATTAGTTACTTTTATATTGTTGCATTTTGGAATAGATCATTTGTCTACCCATTAGATATTAAAAATTGATCACTTATCCATCCCACTTATAAATCATTGGAAAAGTGGTCCCATTATATCCAATCAGTGCCACCACAACAAATGGAAAAGGAGCTATTTTAAGGTCCGGATCAGGTGGTTTTCCTTGATGTTGATGCAACAATTTTCAAGGTGTCAACATTTTTGGTGCTAGAAGGAGGGCCTAAACTGTGAATGGTGAGAAAATCCAAATCTATAATCCATTCTGAGAGTAAATCTCCCTCCACCTCACCTCTGACTTCTCCCTCACATGGTAAATCTCCATTTTCTAGCGAGAAGTTGAGGAAACAAAAACCACTGCTCAACCCCAAAACATCTAAGATAAATCAACTCTAGAATATCTTGAAGTACAGTCTCTAATTCATAAACTTCAAGGATTCTCAATATCTCCACAGAAATCTGAATTATCTCAAGGCAGTGTGACTTCGTAATTCATTCCTTCTCATTCCCTCACTAGACTTTAGAGTGAAAAGCTTGGTATTAAACCTACTAAATTACCTTTGCCTAAAAGAAAAAGAGCAAGGAAGACAACTAAAGGGTCTGATAGTGAAACTCTCTCATCATCATCATCATCCATTTCATCTTCTCCGTTGCAAAGTCAACCATCCACTCCCCTACTCCAGATTGTCATTCAACAGGGTACTGGAACTTCAACATTTGCTTCTCAACTCCTTGGAACTTCATCTGCGCTATCATCCATTAGTAGCTCAACAATGTCACAAAACCCGTGGAACAATCCTGGTGCAGTCACAATGCCTACACCTTTAAACCAATTGTTAGCTCATCCCAAGAAATGGTTGCCAAAATTCAACCGAGATGCAGGCATATAGGTAGATGAATAGATAAACAAATTTATGTTGTTAGTCAATTTAAAAGGAGTTATTGAAGAAAACGAAAGAAAATATCACTATGTTTGAGCTTAGTAAGCTCAAACATCAACAAAAATTGTTGCTCAATGAATTAAATGCAGTACCTTCTTTTCCTCTTCTGAATGTTGTATTGTCCAAAGCTGGTAATGAGACAGGTAAGCCACTAGCTAGTAGAGTAGAAGCTACTGATGTTGTTATAATTGGAGATAGATCAAATTCTCATATCCCTCCTTTTCTCTTGACCTATAAGATTTATAATAGAAATCTGCACAGTTGCTTGATAGACTCAGGGGCTTCATCGAATATAATCCCTGCTTCGGTTTGTTCTAAACTGAATATTGAACCCCAAAAGTCTGCAGTGCATATTGTCCAGTTGGATAGAACTAAGGTCCAAGTATTCGGAGAAATCAACTCAGTTACCTTCAGGTTATCAGCTGATCCAAGAGTGGTTCAGGGAATTGATATATTAATTGCTAATATTCATGAACTTTATGGTTTGATTTTAAGCAGACACTATTTTGAGAAACTTCATGATTACATTTATATTGATTAGTCTCACATGTGGCTTCCCTAAAAAGGGAAGCCAAATTAGATCAAGATTGATCAGGAGAAGCATACGACTCATATTGTAACAGAGTTTGAACAAGAAAACCAGCCTATAGCATTCAACAATAATATTCTTGGTAACTACTCATCTGAATCATTCTTTGGTAATTTTAATGCTCAATCATCACCTTTCTTAGTTAATAATTTCACATCTCAAATTGAAAATTTTTCCCAAACAGATACATCAAAATGTGCTAAAATTTCTCAGGAAATTTTAAATAAAACTGTAGATAAACCTTTATTTTGGTCATTATATTTTGATGGGTCTAAATCTAATGACGGTGTAGGAGCAGGATGTATTTTAGTTAGTCATGAGGGAGAGAAGAATATGCTATCATGTAGATTAGAATTTGAGTGCACAAATAATACTGCTGAATATGAAGCCTTGATTCAAGGACTTTACAAAGCAATAGGTCTTAAGGTGCAATATGTGAAAGTGTTCAGTGACTCACAAATTGTTATAAAGCAAGTAAGAAATACTATACATTTCCTTTCTAGTCACCTTAAACATTATCAATCCTCGGTACAAGACATTGTATCTCATTTTCTAGCATTTAATATTTCTCCCATTCCTATATCTCAGAATGCAGCGACAGATTTACTAGCTAATGTTGCTTCTAAGCTCCTTCCATTTGAAGATTACAGTCCCGATAGATTTCTAGTAGAGTTAATTTTTAGGCCATCAGTTCTCGATAATGTCACTAATTGGCGAGTATTCGATCATGATGATGACATTTTAAATTTCTTAACTTCTAATAATTCCTATGATGATCAAATTATTGATGAAAGTGAGCATGATCTTCAAATAAAGGAAAAACTTGAAGAAAATTCAATACCTAAACCAATGGTCAAACTTGAAGACCTTTATGACATCAAATATAGGTTTAAACAGGAAACTAAATCAAAGCTCCAAAGTTCTATTTTAAGATTTGAATTAATAAATCTTGGTACAGAGGCCAAGCCACAAAATATCAATTTGGGATTAGGACTTACTTAAGAAGAAAGATTTGCATTTATCAGATTATTGAATAGATATGAAAATGTCTTTGCTTGGAATTATGATGAATTGAAAAGATATGATAGTTTTATCATACAACATACAATTCCAATGATATTTGAAGAAAAACCAGTACAACAGAAATTAAGGAAAATTCATTCGAACCTTGAAAGTCAGATAAAAGCTGAGTTAAACAAGCTGTTGAAGGCTAAGATAGTTTTTCATGTTAGACATTCAAATTGGGTGTCCAACTTGGTCCCTGTGAGAAAAAAGAATGGTGACATTAGAATTTGCATTGATTTCAAAAATCTTCATAAGGCAAGTCAAAAAGATAACTTCCCACTACCAACAATCGAGCAAACTCTGCATTCAGTAGTTGGTTATGAATTAATGTCTTTCTTAGATGGTTTTTCATAATATAAGCAAATCTTGGTACACTGTGATGACAGACTCAAGACTACTTTCAGAACTAAGTGGGGAACTTATGCCTATCACAAAAATGCCTTTCGATTTAATTAATGTTGGAGCTACCTTCCAAAGAGCAATGGATATAGCATTCAAAGGTCTGATTAATAAATAAGTAGTTGTTTGTTTGGATGACATTACTGTCTTCTCTAAGAAAAGAGAAAATCATTTACATGATTTAAAATAAATCTTTGAATGCTATAAAAGGTATGGGATTTCACTGTATCCTAAGAAGTCATTTTTTTCTCTTGACTAAGGTAAACTCTTGGGGTTTATTGTTTCAAAAGATGGTATTTATATCGATCTAGATAGAATCAAAGAGATTTTTGGTATTCCATTTCCACATAATAAAAAATCAATGCAATGATTTTTAGGTCAAATAAATTTTGTAAAAATATTTGTTCCAGATTTTTCACAGATTGTTTTACCATTACTAATCATGATCAAGAAAAATTCAATGTTTAAATGGGGAAATATAGAAAAGGCTGCTTTTGGTTCAATCAAGAAAGCAATCATAGAAGCTCCTGCATTGAACACTCCCAATTTTTCAAATCATTTTACTTTATATACTCTAGCATCTGATTCATCTTACGTAGAAGTACTGACACAAATTAATGATCAAAACCTGGAAGCACCAATCTCATTTTATAGTTCAAAATTCAAGGTGATGAGCTTAATTAATCTAAAGTTGAAAAGAAATCCTTTACTGTATTCAAATCCATTAAAAGCTTTAGGTCCTTTCTCTTAAAGACACACACAAAAGTAATAGTCCCTTTTACAGCAGTAAGACAGTTATTAGTGCAAAGGGGATTGGGAGAAAAAAGGGCAAACTGGGTTACGACATTACAAGAATATGATTTGGACATTAGACCAACAAAGATTGTCAAAGGTCAAGGTTTTTGCAGGTTGTTAGTAGGAGCTTCTAATATTCAGGAACATGAAGGTACAAACAATATCGAAGAAATCAATGAGATAAGTACCATCAATCCTGAATCCCAATATGTAGATTTCATATTTTATTTAAAAAATGGATATGCTCCTTCTAATATTTCCTATAAAAATAAACGTGCCATAAGATTGAGAGAAGAAAAAATCATGATTGTTGATGATGTGTTGTTTAGAATGAATTATTATTCAATTTTGTTAAATTGCTTAGAAAAAACTGAGGCGCAAAAGATCTTGCAGGAATTACATGATGGTCTAGCAGGAGGACATTTTGGAGTTGATACAACCGCTCACAAAATTATTCATGTTGGGTATTATTGGCCCACCTTATTTAAAGATACTCATGAATATGTAAGGAAATGTAGAACATGTCAAACTACTAGTGGAAGACAAAGAAAGCCAACTTTTCCTTTGCAACCAGTCAACATTGAGCAGCACTTTGAACAATGGGGATTGGATATCATTGGAGAAATTATTCCACATTCATCCAAATAGCACAGGTAATCCTTACAACCATGGACTATTTTACTAAGTGGGTAGAAGCAATTCCTTTGAAGACAGCAAACTCTGAGGTAATCATCGAATTCATAGACTAATTCATCATTACCAAGTTTGGTGTACCAAACGCTCTTATTTTTTATAATGCATCTTATTTCTCTGGTAATTCCATACTTGAATTTGCTATCAAAAAAGGATTTAAATTGAAATATTCTAAAAACTACTACCCTCAGGGTAATGGTTTAGTAGAATCCACCAATAAAAATCTTATCAAAATCATTAAGAGAACTATTGATCAGAATCATAAGAATTGGCATAAGTCTTTGATATTTGCATTATGGGCAAACCATATAACACAGAAGGCCTCAATATTCACTTCTCCATTTAATCTGGTGTACGAAAAAGAGGTTGTGATACCATCAAACTTAGTACTTCCATCACTAGCCTTAGTGTAGTTTATTGAAGAAAACCCCTCATCTTTTTTTCAATTGAGACATAATCAGATCCTAAAATTAGAGTAAGAAAGGGAGAAAGCCCAAACTACACATGTGAAGCATCAACAAATTATTAAGTATTCTTTTGATACAACATCCATTGACCCAAAACATTTACAAGTTGGTGATCTTGTTTTGAAATGGGACAAAGCCCACTAGGACAAAGGAAAACATTGAATTTTAGAAAATGTGGCTCAGACCATTTCAAATCAGTGAAAAGATAGGCCCATCAACATTCATATTGCAAGATCTATCAGGAAAGAGAGATTCTCTTCTTGTCAATGGGCTTATTTTGAAAAAATTCTTCACTTGAGGAGGTAACCTCTTCTTACTTTGTAAATATTCAATTTTCAACGATATTTGTGTGAATAGTTAGTTTAGTTTCTTTCTTGGAAAATAATGTTGTAAATTGCCCTCTATTGGTTTTTTATTATTTTGAAAAGGTTACTTAGAAGAAAAATAGTGTTAATATTTACTTCTGACAGATGGATGCCTTGAAGGAAAAGAAGAAAGTTCTAGGAAATTAAGTATAATTAAACTCTGAAAGCCTTTTTATTTTTTTGTAAAATATTCTCAAAACTCGAAAATACTATAAATCATTCTAAGTTTTAAATCCCTAAAAAAGGTTATCAATAGAAAGAAAAGAGTGATCCAATCTTAGCATCTTCAACTCTTAAAAATCTCATCCATGTTCTCTTAGGGAGAAAATTATTCACCCCATCAATTAAAGTTTATGATTTTTCAGAGTGTAATTCTAAAATATATTTGATATAAGAGATAAGAGGTCTCATCACGAGCCTTCTTACCATGATCATAGGAGACTAGTCCAACTGACATTACCAACACTGCATAACAAAACAGGGTAATGGCTTATAATTATAAGACAAGGGGTCTCATCACGAGCCAGCTTGTTGAGTTAAATTACACTCAGTGAATGGCATTGTCAATAGCTGGCCACCAAACCAAAACAATGGCTTTTTATCTTACAAAATACAAAAATAAGGAAAAGTGGAAAATACAATACAAAATATGTGGAAACGTATCTCTTGGATTCATTCTTTTGAATTATACTCTGAAATGGATGGGACAATGAATGATTAAATGGTTAAAAGTTATTCCTGTCGAGACAATAAACATTTGCTGGTAGCAGTGGCTCTACCTGTGAAAGGGGAGTCATTATATAAGCTAAGTTGGAGAAGTCTCTTGTTTTATCATTATCAACCAATTAAGTTTTACTTAAACTCTGTGTTAGACTTCATCTTGTATGTCAAATGTGAGATTGATTCTTCTTCAAAACCGTATTTTGAAGAAGAAATCATTAAATGTGTTACTTTAGAATACATATAAAATTTTCCAGCTCTTCAAAAGGCAGCAGCTTCCTCAGCTCCTATCTCCGCAAAAGCACAAACAGAAGAAAACAAAACACCATCAGCAATCAGAGGAAAAGCAAGTTACAAGCTATTTGGAGAGGTCTCACTTGAAATCCCAAACAAACTCCATTGTCACAGCTATTGAATCAAATGATTATGTTAGCGCTGGGAATGCCCTGCGTCTTATTGATCAGAGGAATGTGATCCGAGGTGATTTTGTGCTTGTTAGTAGTGACACTATGAGTAATATGTCTTTGAGACAAAGTCAAACCAAACCTTATGAGGAACATTTGAGGCAAAGTCAATATAGGCTACAGAGGGTGTTTTCAAGTTGGAGTTATTTCTGCCTGAGGAGTATCCAATGGCAGCACCAAAGGTTCATTTTTTTGGCAAAGATTTACCACCCAAATATTGATAAGCTTGGACGCATATTCCTTGATATTCTCAAGGACAAATGGAGTCCAGCATTGCAAATTCGAAACAGTTTTACTGAGTATACAAGCACTGTTAAGTGCACCAAATCCAGATGACCCTCTTTCTGAAAACATTGCAAAACACTGGAAGACAAATGAAATTGAGGCTGTGGAAACAGAAAAAGAATGGACAAGGTTGTATGCAAGTGGGGCCTCACATTCTACATCGATTCATTCAATAGTACTATTCTAATGTATAGCCTAGATTAATCAATCAGAACATGTTTTAGCTGGCATTTAAAAATAGTCTTCTCGATAAATATTGAGTAATATTTGGAGAAGATTTTGGATGGAGCATCATTGGGAGTCTTAGAGGGGATGTTACGAGACAAATGGTGATTGCATCTTTGTAAGGTTCATGCACAACATTACATTTTCATCAGATGACAAGCCAAAACATCTTAGCTAGCAACGAAGTTCTGTAGGGTCTACAATGTCTCCCTCTACTCAGCCCTTCTTGAAAGTTTCGGTTACTGATCCTGTCAAGATGGGCACTGGAGTCCAAGCTTATGTGTCATATCGTGTTATTACTAAGACAAACATGCCTGAATATCGAGGTCCAGAGAATATTGTTATTAGGTGATACAGTGATTTTTTCTGGTTGCATGAGCGACTGGCAGAAAAGAAAAAGGGGATTTTTATTCCACCTCTTCCAGAGAAAAGTGCTGTAGAGAAGTTTCACTTCAGTGCAGAGTTTATTGAGCTGAGGCATCGAGGATTGGATGTCTTGATAAATCGAATTGCTTCTTATTCACAACTGCAACATAGTGAAGATTTGAAGCATTTCTTACAGGCGGAAGAAGAGGCAATGGAGCGAGTAAGATCTTTGGAAACTAGCATCTTTGGAAAGAAACCTAGTGACTTTATGCAAATATTTAAGGATGTACAGTCCAAGGTAAGTGATGTTGTGCTTGGCAAAGAAAAGCCAATTGAGGAGTCTGATCCTGAATATGAGAAGCTTAAAGAATTGGAAGATCATTTGGGAGAGGCCCGAAAACAAGCATTTCGCCTAGTGAAGCAGCACAGAGAGTTGGGGCAGTCCTTGGTTGACTTTGGGAAGGAAGTCAATGAATTGCTTTCATTCAAACTTTAGAAAGAGGCGCAAGATCTTTTAATGAACTTTGAAGAATCCCTAAAGGACTATGTGTGTACAGTCCAGTCAATTAAGGCAACTATGGCAGATAGAGCCCAAGTTTTTAGGCAGCAATGTGAATTGACAGAGGCAGCCAAGTTGAAGGAAATCAATGTGGAACATTTGGAAGTGACATGGAAGGAACACAAAGTTCCAGAAGCAGAAGAAAATTATAGAGAAGTTAAAGCTCGGAGTGAGGAAGCAACTAAACAATTAGAGACAATCATAGGATTAACGAATGATGAAATCTTACGCTTCCAGGAAGAGAAAACACCTGATTTAGGTTTTGTGTTTCATGAATTCGCAACAGGCCAGGCACAGCTTGCAAATGATATTGCAAATGCTTGGCGTAGCCTTCTTCCTAAATTGAAAAGTTACTCTCAGAATGCCATAACAAATGTAGATTCTTCCATATAACAAATGTAGATTCTTCCACTGCTAAATTAGACTCTATATCAGGAGCAGATGATTTGAGCCTATATCCAGATGGCTCAGCTGTAAATCCTACAGCTATGCAGCAACATCTCGGCTCCACAGAAATCATGCGCTTCCACTAGCGAATGGCTTCATTTCCCCGTACAGGATTTTGTTCCATGATTTCCGCCAGAGATTGTTGGGATCCTTTGGAGATTTTGTGGGATTACGAAAGATGTGGCTCTTAGAAGGCAGATTGTGAGCTATTTATGATGCTACCATATTGCATGTGGTTGAACGTGTTGGAGTTCGATGAGTGGCATATTATAACTCTGGCTATTGGGTCGTTCCTGCAAATAAATTTAAATTAAACGTTGAGTGCAACCATGCAAAACTCTCCCAGTTTAGTTGTCACCATGAGCTGAATTGGCAGAAGTTAGTTTAAAGGTTGTTTTATTAAAATGACAAATGTAATGTGGCAAGCTAAAAATAAGTCAAGACTATCTATCACAGCCAAAGAATGGGATTCGATTTAAGACTTCAGTCCTGATCCTATGGGGATCTGCACTCCAGTTTGTCGGCCATCAGAGGGATTCTTGCAATTATAGTTGAAAAGCTCATCTTTTTTTGTCGACGTGTAGGGAAAAGTTTTTGCTTTATTTATTGTATGCGCTAATCTTTAGGAATCGATGAGTGGCTTTTACTATTTTTCATAGTGCCAGTTGAAACAGTTCCATCTTTTCATGGATCGGTTTTCTTCTGAGTCGTTCAATGTATTAAATAATCATTTGGAAAGAGAGAGAGACTTCTGAGTGCTAGTGGAGGAGAATAGAGAGCTTATTTGTACAGTTTTTGACAGAGAGTTTAATGAAAAATACAGCTCTGACCCCTCAAATTCCTGTGGTATGACAATTTAGCATAAGTTTTCCTTCTGTTTCATATGTAACCTGTTATGTTTTCATTTCACTTCCTGATCATTTCCAATTGAGAAAATGAAGTGTTTAGGTAGAATTCATAATATTTTATGCTCTGCCTATAAGTTTGTTCATATTTAATGTCTTCTTCTGTTTGACAAGGATTCATCCTCTATGCCCTTGTCAGCTCCTCAGCAGTCTTGCCATTCCATTTAATCTCAATTTGATGTTAAATTTCTTGCCTACCTTGCCTCAGGAGATAATCTGTGTTTTTGATTATATTTCTCTGTTTCAAGCTGTTTCTTTGCCCCATGCAGCTCGTTATCTCAAAAGCAGATCCTGATAGGCTGCTGGTCAGGCTGACTCTAAGTAACTATTCCAAACCTACTTTAGGCTAAGGCTTAGCCTCCTCAACCTGAGAGGGCTCTCTCAAAAGGGTTAATGATTTTAATTATAGATAAGATGGCTAACTCTTGTAAAACAAATGTGACAAATATGAATGGTGGAAATAGATTTAACAACTATCCATTGGGCTTATGGAGTCAACAACACCTCAGTATCACAATGAACTCAACCTTACATGGAAGTCAGGGCATTCAGCATTTAAACATTCAGAACATAAACTCATATGGGACCACACAGTTTATAAATGTATACAGGAAGTCAGAGCACATTCAGTGAATTCTGAGTGATTATACATCCATAACACTGTAAGAATTAAGAAAATGACAACATCACATATTCTGAACATAAAAAATCCTTCATGAATCCTGAGAAGTAAAGTCAAATATGTATTACTGAAAATGAGTCTTACATAAGCCAAATACCAGCTTTTCCATAAAATTTCCAACCCTTTGTACATTACATCTTCTTCTATATATAGAGCTCTTTACATAACTTAGATTCCTCCTCAAGCATGAGGGGAATCCGAATTCATCCTACTATGACACCTATTGATACTTGAAACTAACTATTAAATGCAAATGACACCTAACTAGGAGTCCTAGAGACCTAATACAACTAGGAGTGTAACTCCTTATTATGATTGCAACAACCTTATCTAAAAATTTAAAGCATTATTTGACACCTAACACTCCATGAAGTCGAATTTGATGGTGCTCATAACCTTCCAGCTGGCCCTTGATGACTCATCCCTTTGTTGTTCCTAGAAACTAGGAAACTGTCCCTTGCTCTGTTCTGGCTGAAAACTGGGTCTTGGGACAGAGCTCATAACTTCTCACAAAAAACGTATTTAGAAAAACTGAAGGAGGCTTTTGTGAAAAAATCCATTTTTAACAAAAACCTCTCTTGGTTTTTTGAAACACCTTTCCCACCGCTCACAATATGTCTTTGAACAACAGGTGTCAAACAGAGAAATAGGCTTGTGAAAAACTGCACTTACAGCAGTTTTGTAGCGCCAGTTTGATCATTCATTTCTCCCAGCTCATGATGTATTTGAGAAAAATGAAGGAGGTTTTTGTATTCCAAGATGTATAGAACAAAAACCTCTCTTGGTGTTCTAAAATAATTCTCCAGCTGTCCAGAAGCAATCCTTGAAGAAGATGTGTAAAACAGGAAATTTTTATTTTGAAAAATTGCACCTACAGTAGTTTCGTAGCACAAGTTTAGTCTTTCATTTCTCCCTGATCATCATGGATTTGAAAAAAGTGGAAGAATTTTTTGTACTTCAGTATCTTAGGAATGAAAACCTCTTTCACTTTTCAAATATGAGCTTTCAACTGCTCAGAACCTCTTCGAGAAGTTGACTGGTAAAAACAAGTTATGAAATAATGATCACCTTTATAACATATAGCTTAGAGTTCAAAGATGTCCTTCTTCTACTTGTTTGCCCTTGCTGAATGTTGACACTTTGTAAATGATCCTTTGCAGACATTCCTGTTTGAGAATATTTCTCTTTGTCTCTCAAAATTGGTCGACTAATTCATAATATGCACCTACAGCAATTTCGTAGCGCGCTACGAAACTGCTGTGTAATTTCAAAAACACAGTTTTATGCCAAAATTTGACTTCTTCGAGTTTTCTTTCCTTTGAAATGAATTCTCCATATGTCATGAGGCTGTTCAAAAGTGAATAAACTGATACCATTCTTCAAAGTATACTTCAAAAGGTGATCCACATCCAAACTTTAGGATTTAACCTTACCTTGCTATGTAGTTTTTCTTAGCTGAGTATATCCTTCAGGCTTGCTTAACTGAATTTGCAGGTCCTCAATCTATCTCACTTACCTCTGGCTCTACCTCTTGTAACCCTTTTAAACGCCTAATCACAGGCCTTCTTAGCTTGAAAAAAAACTCTGAGATCTGGTCATCAAATTGAAGCTTTTTGGAAGATTTAACTCCTTTGGTTTTGTTCTTGTTGGCTTCCAATAGTTCTGCTTGGACCAGAGAGGTCTCTTCTATGTAGATGGTGTGGACAAGGTCGTTTAAACTTCCCTTTGAAGCTGAGCTTTCATTAACAATCATTGTCTTCCCATTTTCCTTGGCTAATTGACTTCTGGTTACTCTTCTTTTGACTGTTTCACCTGTGAATTGTTCTTGTATCTTTTCTTTGATCTGACCTTTCCTTTTTTTTAGCCTACTGGGGTGTGTCTTGAATTACTAATGGTCTTGTGGGCTCTTTTCTTTCTGTATACTCCTCCATGGAATTCCTGCAACATGAATATTAAAGAAGTCTGCACCATCATGAGTTTGTTTGCACAAACCTTTTTCTTTGAAATTTTGTCAGTGATAACAGTACCAACCCTCAAGATGCAACCTTGCCTCTTGAAACAATGCAATGCATAGTTCCTGCCTCCCAGGACTGTAAATTGCATAGTTTCAGTGCTCAATCTCAATCTTTGGCCTCCAAAATTGCAGAGTTCAACCTTCTAGCTTGACCCCAACTGCACATTGTGCAGTCTCTAAGCTCAAGCCCAAATATTGATCTCTTGAACTGCACAACTACGTAATCACCGAACTTGCTTTTCCTCCCATAACTTCACAATTGGTTGAAACAATGAAAAACCCCTCATCCTGGCTCACTCACTCCCAAAAATGTGCAATTTCTCTCTCCTACCCAGTCAAAATTGTGCATTGTGCAGTATGAAGGCTCAGGCCTCAACCTTGATCTCCTGAATGGTGCAATTGCGAAATCACCCAGTCTCCTCTATCTTCCAAAACTGTGTAGTTGGATGAGTCAGTTCCCAACCGCTCAGTATGCCTCATTAAGCTCCCAAACTGTGTAATATTCTTCCTTAGTCCAGCCTAAACTGCACATTACGCAGTCTCAAGGCTCAATCCACTCCCTTGACTAATTGAGTTTTGCAACTGCGTAGTCACTGAGCCTCTCACTTTTTCTGCCACCCAGTTTTGGCTCAGTCAATGGATCATCTTGCAACATATTACACTAGGGGTTTATTAGATTGATGTCGTCTTGTCATGAATGGATTGTAGATGCAGGAACTCTATCATGCTATGGCAAGATGATGAAAAAGGAGATGGAGAATGAGGACATGGTAGAAGACACCTAAGGAGCTTAGGAGAAAGGATGATCGTCAGACAAGAAGACAAAAGAACACTGGATTAAAATAGAAGACCAAACATCAAGACCGCATCAAGACTCCATCTAATTCAAAACCCTTTAGAGGTTTGAGATGAAGAACAAAGCATATCTCACATGAAAATGAAGCATTGAATACATTTCTTATTCAAGGAAAAAATAAAGAAGCAACAAGAAGGACAACTTGGCACTACCACATCATCATGTAGTCCATGTCATGTCATGTCACGAGTTATCATATGCCAAATCATCATTTAGATTATGTAATTATCTATTCAAAACTTATTTTAAAGTGGAAGTCCAAAGGAAACGTTCAGAATATGAAGAGTTGTGTAAATTCGAAAAGTCATTGGAAGCCAAACAATCATGAGAGTAGTCAAAGAATGACAAGGAAGGCGAAGCATTGATCCGGATCTTTGGGGGAGCGTCCCCAAACCAAAATATTAAGCCAGAAGAAAATAGGAGAACACACATTAAACAAAATCACCAAGAAACTTTTTATTAAAATAGAGAATAACTATAAAAGCTACATTGTGTTGGACAATTTTTCCTTTTACAAAATGCGACTTGTTACTCATGGTATTTTTTTTTAGTTATAATACCACAAGTAAATTCCATGGGTGGGTATACACCATGGGTGATTGAATACCATGGGTCGATATACCATAGGTAAATGAATACCATGGGTGGATGCCACTTACAATAACATGGGTGGATAAATACCTTGGGTGGATGAATACCATGGGCGGATGCCACTTACAATACCATGAGTGGATAAATACCACGGGTCAACGAACACCATGGGTGGATGCCAATTTCCGTTTGGATCATTCCTCCCTCCTTAAGAAGCAATGGTCCCCATTGCATGAAGTACCCTCCTAAGAATCCTTTGTTGAATATGAAGAGACACTGAAGAGAAGGGTTTTGTGTGGTTAACCCATAGCCATGATGAATGAATATACGAGGATAGAGTCTAGAGATACCCTGTAATGCTTGTGACCAACTGTGATACTGACAGTGTGTGACCTAGCAAATGGATTTTGATGAAGTGTGGGTTTGTGGATGACCCATAACCATGAAAAATGAAGATCCAAGGATAGAGATACTCTTGTAATTCTTGTGACCAACTATAATACTAATAGTGTGCGGCCTAGCAAATGGACTTCAATGACAAGGATTTTATGTGGTTGACCCATAACCGTGATGCTAACTGTTGATGAAGTTGCAGGTGCCTGCATAGCCTGGGGTGGGAGGGAACGTCTCCAAAGAACCCAAGCTAGATGTTGCTATGCCAAAACTGATGAATGTGAAGCAGGTGCCTACTAAATCAGGGCAGGAGGGCATTTCTCCAAAGGAAACTCCCTCTGAATGTTGCTCCAGATATAAAAACTAATTTAAAATGGGCATAACTCGGTCAATATAACTCAAAATATTTATTATAATCTATTTTTGAAAATGGAATGACCATTATGCATCTTCTCATGTGATTGAAATCCCTATCTAGACACTCTGGAAATTTAGATGCACACTACCATTGTCCTGTCGTCACAAAAGCTATGAAAAAATAACTAATTTTAAATCAGGAATATCTCTATCATCCGAACTTCGATTTGATCAATTTATTTTGTTGAAATTAGGATATTTTTCAATAGGAGCTCAGATCTACAATCATTTTTCTGAAATTCTACACAAAAACTACAAAAAACAATAGGAGATTCGTTGTCCATGAATTGTCGTTAGAAAAATTTCTGCAACACAGTTAATTTTAAATAAGCGATATATCCCTCATCTGGACTCCGATTGGATCAAATGTTTTTTTGAATTTGGGTATTTTTTCGCAAGGAATCCATATATACTATTTTTTTTTAAATTTTTTCACCAAAAGTTTCATATATGATCTGCAAACTAGGTGCCCAAAAAATTCCTGCAAAAATATGAAAAAAAATAAAATTCTTCTCACTTTGCCTAAGAAACTGCTATGTGGAGGTTGTAGCACATGCATGAAGTTTTTTGAAGATTACTGCAAAAATTTGAAACTAAAAATGAATCAAACCCTCATTTCCATGGAGCCATAACCTGACTATGATACCACTGATTTGGATCTTGGGGGGAGGCCCCCAAGATCAAAAAAATTGAAATGGACCCTGGGGGGAGGCCCCCAAGATCAAAAAAATTGAAATTTCATAAGAAAATAGGAGAGAACACATTAAAAAAAACCACCAAGAATTTTCTATTAAAATAGAGAATAACTGTAAAAGCTACATTGTGGTGGACAATCTGTCATATTACAAAATGCGACTTGTTACTTATAGTTTTTTTTAGTTATAATACCACAGGTAAATTCCATGGGTGGGTAGATACCATGGGTGATTTAATACCATGGGTGGATCTCACTTACAATACCATGGGTGAATGAATACCATGGGTGGATGTCACTTAAAATACTATGGGTAAATTCCATGGGTGGATAAATACCTTGGGTGGATGAATACCATGGGTGAATGCCACTCACAATACCATGGGTATATTCCATGAGTGGATAAATACCTTGGGTCGATGAATACCATGGGTGGATGCCAATTTCCATTCGGATCAAGCATCACCTCTTGGTTATATATATACTCTCATTGTATGAGAAAAAGACTTTTCATCTTGGCTCCTCCCATAAGGAATTAGAGAGACAAACTAGTTCTTTTGGGGAGCAAGGAGTGGCTCCAATGCTCCAGTATTAGAGCTAGTGGTGTTCATTGTATACATGTGTCTTGGAACTTTTGCTTAATATCATAAGTCTTATGGACATCATGTTATTCATGCATGGATTATGAATATTTGTAAGATTATTCTGTGAATTTTTTAATTCATGTTTTCTTTCATCTGTGCTAAAGTAGTTGAACTATTTCGGTTATTTTGGTACTTATCATATTGAGAATGTGTTTTAATGGTAATTATTGTTTTCGCATCCTTGTGGACTATTCCATTGGATATTAGACAAATCTTTCTTGTTGTAATGGTTGCAATGACCATCACATCTTTGTGGACTATTCTGCTGGATGTTGAACAAATTCTTCTTGTTCATATGTATCTCTACTAAGGTGGTACTATTACCTCTCTCTTAGAGGCTCACTTTTCTTCCCCCTCCATAGTAAAGGAACTTTGACACACATATGACTGAACACTCACCAGGCACACCCCCTTTCTTTTCGAAGGCACATTTGCTCTCCTTTCTCTTGCTGAAAGTTAGAGCCAAGACAAATATGTAAAAATATATGGAATTCAGGCCGATATCTCAGATGGGGCTCCTATTCCAAATGGTGTGAGGCCTAATTGGGACTTGACATCAGGGAGACCCCTTTGGTTGATGAATTTCCAGCACCGTCAACAAACTGTCGCTAGAAGGAGGGCCAGATGACAAGTTATGCTTGTTGAGTCTGTTTTGAATTTCTTATCTTAAATGGCTCTTTCCCAAATCATAATCCTAGAGTGTTTTTCCAACCTACCTCCTGGTAAACTTTCAATCTTTGCAAAACTTGTTCATGCCTTGTCTCAATTCAATTTTAATGGTAAGGGTGGTATGTTTTTATCTAGACAAATAAATGTTTTTCTTGGGTTTTGTAAATATCTTGAAATCAATGATGAATATGTTATGTGTATTTTATTCACCCTCACTCTTGAAGGTCATGTTTATCAATGATGTCATACCTTACCATCTACTTCCATTCACTCTTTTCGTCAATTTACTAAGGAGATTCACCAAGCTCTCGATTGGTATGATTACCGAGATGTTCACAAAAGAATAAATCAAGTTAAAATGGAGCCTGATGAATCAGTTGAGAGTTTTTCTAATAGATTCCTTCATATGTCTTATGAGTTTCATGAAGAATATATGGATCCGAATTTCTATAAGAAAAAGTTTGAACATTTGGTTCATATTTCTTTGAATCAGTTTGAATCTAAACCTCTTGATGGTTTTACTTCCCCAACTCTTGTAAACCATGAGACACCTCTAATTTCAAAGGAGGAACCTATTACTCCTTTTGTTCCCTGTCCTCCTTATTTTCCAATCCCGATGTGGGTGCCTCCTTGAGATAATCATAAAGTTGGGAAATTGGAAAATCAAATTCCCAGTCTATCTTCTCATTCTTCTTCCACTTTTCATGATTTAGATTCAATGGAGGAAATTCTAGAATGGCTCACGAAGCCTACGGTGAAGACTAACTCCTCCATGCAAGATGATTTCACTGTTCAATATAACTCTAGTCTCGAATCTGATTTGAATTTCTGTCATCCCCTATCATCTACATGCCATGACTCTTTGTACCATGATCCGCTTGAGCAATCTATTCCACTAGCTAGTTGCTTACACTCTTTTGATTTTCAAGCTGCTGGTCCAAATTGTGATCAGGTTCAAGGTAGTCACATTACACAGGTAGAGGAGAAGGAAGGTGAGTATTCTTTCAATATTTTTGAAAATCCTCTGTGTGAAGATGGTGTCTCATCATTCTTGGTTGATATCAAATATGTAAATATCAGTAGTGAATCTAATGAAATAAATTTGTTTAGATCTGCAGTCTTAGGAAGCAATCATTCTGATGATGATGACTTTGTTGATGTATGCAATCATGAATGCCTAGGTACATCATCTGATCTTTCATTTTCTCATGAAGACGTTACTTTAGATCTAGAATCTAATTTAGTCAAAGAAGATGTTCTTATTGAAACTTCCTCTTCATCTCACTATCCCTTGCATTATGTTGTTTGCGATGAATCTACTTGCAACAAAGATACTCCATGATCATAAGGTTCTTCATCCGATGAGTTATATTCTCAATTGACACAAGGCAGTGAGATTATCCATGATGAAAATGAAAACAATCAAATCATTGAGTACTCTTTCCACCCCTCATCATCTATTCTCTTGCATGAAGACAACTCTTCAAATAAGCTTTCTCACAAAATTTCCATGATTCATTTCTCTTTGGATTTGTGATTCAAATAATCTTTCAATTTGAGTAATTTGGTTGTTGAAGTTGAAAAATCTCGTCGAATCAGTGATAGAGATGGCTACCATACAATGAATAATGGTATTATTGAAACCAATTGTAGCAACTATCTTCACACCATGCATGATCTAGTTCAATCTTCAGGATATGATTTTGCAATCCTTAAAAGTTTCGAGACTTGTCAAGAAGTCGAGGGACTTCAAGTTCCATTGATAGTTATGTCAGGCTCTCGTGACTCTAGTAAGCTCCCCGAACTAAGTCAAATTTGGTTTCTTTCGCACAATCCTTCTCTTTGCATGGTTTCACTTCATGTAAATCTCTTTCTGAAAGATATTTGGTATTTCGATTGTAATCTTTCAAACTTTGGAGATTTGGTTTTTGATCAAATTCAGGAATCTTCTTCAGTTGATCGATCTTCATGTAAATATCTCACATCAAAATCGGGTTTGGTTTGGGTATCTCTTAGAAAGTCATGGAATTTCAAAGTTGGTCATTTCAAAGACCATCTTTGGACGAAGGAATCATGCCTATTAGATTCATTTTTTAATAATCATCTCCTAGTTTTTCTTGCGAATGTTGTATTGAAAATATTTCCCTTCATCGCACCTAAAATCTTCTTGAGTGATAATGAATGCACGAGTTATCGCATGAATCAAATTCTTCTTCGTTCACTATGTCCTGACTAGTCTAACATGTTTGTTGTGTTGGCATCCCTTTTAAATTCCTTCGATGATTATGATGCTTGTACAGTTTTTCACTAGTTACAGGAAAGTGGTTTGTCACATTTTTCCTACGAGGAAGCTGGTTTGATTCTCCAAAATTATATTGGCAAAGTTTTTCAAATTGATTTCTCTTTGATAACTATAAAATGGGAATCTAATGCTTTAATCAACCCATCTAATCATTATTCTATCTCTAATGACTGTCATTCAGCTTATCATTTTCCAACTAGCACATCCAATGACATTTGTTTTACATCCTTTGATCTTTATTGTTCAACATTTCATTATTCACATATTTTTTAGCAATTGAGGCACTTTAGCCTTCGCTAATGGTTATGTCAGGTCCTGACTGTCTTGGAATACTTGTTGAATATGATCAGATCTATTTTCCCTCACAATATTCTCATCATAATCTTCTGCCTCTAGTTGAAAAATCACCTTTTCAAAGATCTCAGTGTTTTCAAGAGGATTATCATGAATTTTACAATCCAATTGTTGAATGGTTGGAACAATCTTACCTAGAAAGATCTGTTGAAAAAAACAAGTTTCTATCTTTCCTTACACTTGCTAAGGAGTTCAGTGTAGATGGAGAAACATCTGCGAGAAGATTTCGAGGTTTGTTGAATGGTGGTTCTCATCAAAAGGGTAAGAATGTGAATTGTTTAAGAGTAGTAATTATGACATATCTTTCTACTGATAGGAAATACCTTCAATTTTTTATGCATGTTATACAAGCTCTTATATTTTCCATTGCACATCATTTTATATTTTTTTTAATCGATCGCATATTTGTGATTGCATGTCGAGAAAAATTATGGTGGCTACATTGGAAATTCCATTATATGTGACCCTGATCTTCTAGCTAGTTAGATTAGGAGTAGGTCTAGTTTCATTTTAGTTTACCTATAGATTCATCCTGCATTCGTTTCCTATAGTTTGTCTTATGTTTTCTTGTATTGGTTTTGCATCATGTTTTGGTTTAGCTAATTTATGTATTGTCTTTTGATTTTTTTTTCCCTTGTTGTGTGTTGTCTCTCCTTTTGCTTTGTGAGACCTTGCATGTAGATGCCTTGTTGGCTCAAAAAGGAATGTGGAAAAAATAAAAATAAAAGACTTTGTGACACTGCAACATTTGGCTAGTTCTCTGTCCTTTTTTCTTGTCTTGGTTACATATTTTGGTTGATGATGTTCTGATGGAAAATACAATCCTTGTGTTGAGAAAGCCTTGCGTTGAACCATGAACTCCATGTCTATTCTGGAAACCTCATGCCTACACTCGGGTTTTTATGTTTCAATTTTTTCAAGTTGACCCAATCAAGTAGAGAAGGACAAGGGAAAAATCTAAATGAGAAACCCTAAATCAAAGGTCTCAATATGCTTTTCTAGAGTAACAGCCTCTCCTGTTCTCAGTAAGTTGGGATCTCTCTTCCGCCCATAAATAAATAAGTGCCAATGTGCAATCCTATTTAAATAAATAAATAAAGGCAAAAGAAGAGAAAGACTTCCTACAAAGAGAGGTGAAGAAAGCAACTCCGCCAGGGTACTATCCAAGCTCCCTAGAAAAGGTGCAATGTTTGTGTTCCTGAAGTGACTCTGTCAGGGTACTATCCAGGCCTACTGGTAGCAAAGAAACACCAGAGATGAAAAACTATACTCTGAAAATATAAAGGTCGCGAACTTCATTACCCTATCCTGATTCCAAACATTATGTGATCACTGATCTTATGTTTGTCTTTAACCGAGTAAAGGAATGAAGAGGACCATGTTTATGCATAGAGTAAGTGGGGAATCCATGGTAATATGAACAATGAATCAATATTTCTTGAAGAACTAGACCTTGCATGAAATAATTGACCAAGGCAGAGAAGCTAAAGTTCTACCAGTGTGTCGCCACTTGTTTTCACTGTGACAAATACTCTAAATTTTTTTGCCTACTACAGATCTTGTGATCAATTGTTCCATAGTCACTTCTTGGTTAGTTGATGCTTTTGAGCTCCCTTCTTGGATTGGAAGTGTCGAGAGTACTTGCTCACACATGCTCAGTCCAAAATAAGTTCATAACCACATTCTTTTACTCAAGCTTGAAAAGGCATAGCACGGTCCATCAAGACTGTGCCTGTGCAATTTCCAATCCATGTCGATAGTCAGTGCGCGCTGATGTCAATAGTTTCTCACTTCTAGTTGCGTTTGTACTTCTATTTCAGTGAGTATTGCAAACTATTGCTTTCGCGCACCTTTGTTTTCGTGAGTGTCATTTTCATGTTTTTGACTGTCTCTTTTGCTTGCTTTCACTCTAATTAGTGTCATTTTCATGTTATCTTCACTCTGGCATGTGTTTCTTTCACTGTTGTTTGCATATCGCAAGTGTCGTTCGCACTTTAGCACTTATCATCTACTGGCATGTTAAGTGTTGCAAAATGTACATAAGCTTTTTTTGGTGGTTTCAAGAATTTCTCCTTGTGTAAATGAGTCGATCTTACCATGTAAACCTTCGTCGCACTCATTTCCAAAGTTTTAAGCACTATCACGCAAGTGTTGTCACGGTCATTGCAAAGTGTATCTTTAGTGCCGCACTTGTCGTAAAAGTTGTTTCATTAAGGGAAGTATGTTTTCATGTGTTTTAGATGATCTATGTTGTGTCGTTAAGTGTCTTAGTGTGTGATCATAGTCAAATCCTATCACTGTTCACATCAGTTTCATTGATCCCACACTTAGCCAAATTTAGAAAATTCCCAGCAACTTAGCCTCATCCAACCTTCCTTAACTGTGCATTGCGTAGTCACATCCCTCAAGATGCAACCTGACCTCTTGATGCTACGCAATGCGTAGTTCCTACCTCCCAGTATTGTGCACTGAGAAATTTCGGTGCTTAAACCTAAGCCTTGGCCTCCAAAATTTCGTAATTCATCCCTCTAGCCTGACCCCACCTACACATTGTGTAGTCTCTGAGCTCAATCCCAAACCATCAACTCTTGAACTGTGCAATCACCAGGCTTGTTTTTCCTCCTACAACTATACAGTTGGTTGAAATAGTGCAAAACCCCTCAGCCTGGCTCACTGACTCCCAAAACTGCCCAATTTCTCTCTCCTACCTAGTCAGAATTGTGAATTATGTAGTCTTAAGGCTCAGGCCTCAACCTTGAAATCTTGAACTGCGCAATTATGTAATCACCCAGTCTCCTCTGTCTTCCACAACTACACAATTGGTTGAATCAATGCCCAATCCCTCAACCTGCCTCATTGAGCTCCTAAACTGTGCAAACTTCTTCCTAAGTCCAACTTGAACTACACATTGTGTTGTCTCAAGCCTCAAGCCTAACCCTTGATTGGCTGGTTTTCACAACTGCGTAGTCACGTAGCCTCTCTCTTGGCCTACCACCCGGTTCCAGCTCAGCCAGTGGATCATCATGTAACATCTTAGACTAGGGGTTTATCAGACTCATGTTGGCTTGTCATGAGTGGATTTCAAATGCATGAACTCTATCATTCCATGGAAAGATGATGAAGAAGGAGATGGAGAAAGAGGACATGCTATAAGACACCTAAGGAGCTAAGGAGAAAGGATGATCATCAGACAAGAAGATGAAAGAACATTGGATTACAATAGAAGACCAAAGATCAAGAATGTATGAAGGCTCCATCCAATTCACAACCCTTTGGAGGGTAGATATAAAGAAAAAAGCATATATGGCATGAATATGAAGCATTGTATACATCTCTTATTCAAGACAGAAAGAAAGAAGTAGCAAGAAGGACAGCTTGGCACTGCCACATCATCATGCAGTCCATTTCATCAATGTCATGTCATGTCATGTCACGAGTCATCATATGCCACATAATTATTGTGGATTATGTAATTATATATTAAAAATGTATTGTAAAGTGGAAGTCCAAAGGACACGTTTAGAATATGAAGAGTAATGTAAAGTAAAAAAAGTCATAGGAAGTCAAACAATCATGAGGGTAGTCAAAGAGTCACAAGGGAGGTGAAGCATCACCTCTTGGTTATATATACACCCTCATTGTATGAGAAAGGGACTTTTCACCTTGGCTCTTATTGCAAGGCATTAGAGATACTAACTTGTTCTTTTGGGGAGGAAGGAATGGCTCCAATGCTCCACTATTGGAGCTAGTGGTGTTCATTATATACATGTGTATTAGAACTTTTACTTAATATCAGAAGCCTTATGGCCGACACATTCTTCATGCATGGATTCTGGATATTTGTAAGACTATTATGTGAATTTTGTAATTCATGTTTTCTTTCATCTGTGCTAAAGTAGTTGAACTATTTCGGTTATTTTGGTACTTATCATATTGAGAATTTGTTGTAATGGTAATTATCACCGTCGCATCCTCATGGACTATTCCGTTGGATATTAGACAAATATTTCTTATTGTAATGATTGCAATGTCTGTCACATCTTTGTGGACTATTTCGCTGGATGTTGAAAAAATTATTCTTGTTTATGTGTGTCTCTACTAGGGTGGTATTGTTGCCTCTCTCTTAGAGGCTTACTTGTCTTCCCCCTCTATAGTAAAAGAACTTTGAAACACATACAAATGAACACTCACTAGATACACCCCCTTGCTTTTCGAAGGCACATTTGCACTCCTCTCTCCCGCTGACAGTTAGAGCCAAGGAAAATCTATATGAATATATGGCAACCAGGCCAATATCTTGAATGGGGCTCCTATTCCAATTAGTGTGAGGTCTAATTGGGACTTCACATTGGGGAGATCCCCTTGGTTTACATATTTACATCACTGTCAACATGTACATATAATATTGTGCCTCGACGTTAACAATTCTAGATTGAAAAAAATAATTGTTGAGTTAAACATAAACCAATACTGCAGCTAGCATTTTGGTGCCATTACCGGGGAGGCACCTAGGAGATTCTGGTAATAATTTCAGCATTTGTTTCCAGCTCTAGAGGTAAATTTCTGTAATATATTTTTAGTAGGTGTTCCTCTTTTTTCTATTGAGTAGGAGGGGTAAAATTCCAGAGTGTTGTTAGTGCATTTATTTTAAGTGAAACGTTTAATTTTGGATTGAATTGATTTGCTACATCAAGTGTTTTTACAGTTTTTATTTTATTTTCTTTTTAAAATGCATGACTAGGAGAGATAGGGGTCCAAATCCCAAGAAGGGAAAAGGAAATATTGATAAATCATAAAGTTTTTCTCATGGTGGGTCTTCTGTTGCATGAAAAAATTCCAAGCAAACAAAAACCAATCAGGTTAGTACTTTGCAGCTAGATTTTGGAGACAACAGTTCAAGGGTATCACAACCATTGGTAGGGAAAAGGGGGATTATTGAAAATGAGAAACTAAATCTGAAACACTATTAGCCTTCACATTTTACAAGAGGTAATCTGTTTGGAGGAAAAATTATGGCAGATCATGAAGAAGTCCATGGTGAAGGTGTTGGTAAGAATCAACCACTAGAAGAATAGTCCACCTTTGGATTCTCAATTGTGGACCCAAATGTAGTTGTTCAAATGAAAAACATACCACCTTAAATTCTTCCACATTTCCATTGTAAGGTACATGAGGATCCCAATTATTTTCTTTTTGAATTTGACATACTTTGTAGGAGCAATGATTATTCTTTGGATGCCTAGAATTTGAAGCTTTTCCTTGCAACCCTTAAAGACTTAACTTTACGCTAGTTTATGGGGTTGGGGGGAAACACTATTACTTCTTGGGAGAAATTTAAGAAAACTTTTCTGAATAAATATCAATAATATTATAAGACATGAAAATGCAGGACAAAATTTTCACTATCACACAACATGATGACGAGAGTTTGGAGGATTATTTGGGAATATTTCTATATATCCTTCAAAGGTCAAAGCATAAATTTGACACACGCACCATTAGAACCCTATTTTTACGAGGAATTTTGGATGTTTCCAAGAATAATTTGAATCTGTTAGGACAGGGGGACATTGCTTAGCTTACTTTTGACCAAATTTGTGACTTGTGCAGGGAGTCTTCACGAAATCAATCCAGATATGGTAAGGGGATTAGAAGAAATTCTAGGAACAACAGATTTGAATTTACGAATGTTATGAATATTGGTTTGGGAAATAAAATGGATAACATGAAAACTAAAATGATGAGTATTTATAACAAGAATATATATTCTTTAAAGATTCAACAAAAATTAGTAGAAGAACAAGAAACATTGTCCATTTATTGTCCAAAGTGTAGAAAAAAAACTTATTTTAGGTGAATGTCCTGCAAATGTCAAAGTTGTTAATAATTGTATGATATGTGTAGGTAAACATCCTACCAAGGAATGCCCATCTATAACAAGGTTGAAATAAGCATTTGAAGGGGAACATTTAGTACCTAATCCATTGCATTCTATGGGAGCTCAAAAATCATGGCCATAGGTAAGTACAGGTATGATTGCTGAACCTACACCATATTTATCCTCATTTTCATAATGCACCACAATATTCTTTTCAAAACATGAATTATCCTCAGTCTTCGCAGCATGGGTATCATTCTCAATATGGACAGTCTCCTCCTCCTTGGAAATAGGGATGGAGAGGACCACCACATTCTCATTTTTCCTATCCCATGCCTACCCAACCATATCCTACATTGTATGCACCTTATCCTATGGCACAAATTACATTGTTGGTATCTTTGCCTTAGCAGATACAACCTATGCCACCACCATTACCATTTCCACCACCATTCCGACCACCTCAGTTGCTAGCATAGCCTGTGACTAACCCAAATAATAAAGCGATACAAATGATTCACTCTATTGGACTGCTCCCTTTCCCTACTTATCAGACCATGCAAGTTGGGGTCAATGAAATTCAACTGAGATCGACAAGGGTAATAAATTTAGAAAAACAAAAACAATGACGCTTCTTCACAGCCTATTCCCATACACTCAAATTCCTAATCCCTCTTCTTCAAACCAACCTCCCTTTCTAGAGAGGTTGGATTTGGAGAACGTTAACCCCACCTCGGAGTTTAACCTGGCTTCTAAGTTTAGAAAAATTTGTATAAAGGTTCCTCTATTGCATGATATAAAGGAGATTCCTACATGTACTAAAGTCGTTCGAGAACTTTGTCTCAAAAAGCTAGGAAGGAAGAGAGTTGAACGCCACGCTCTGTAGTTTTTTGGGAGAGAAATTTAGTTGATGATAGGATGTGCTCAAGTTGAGAAATATACTGATCCTAGAAACCTAGTTGTCTCTATTAATATAGTTGATATCCTCATTCTCAATGTGTTGATAAATCTTGGAGCGACTATTAATGTCATGACTAGGAAAACTATGGAGAAACTTCAGCTGAATCACATCCGTCCTACCCCCACTGTGCTTGAACTTGCTGACAGATCTAAAATCAGGCCAGAGGGTGTTTTATATGATGTGATTGTCTCAATTGACTCATGGGAGTACCCTACATATTTAATTATTTTACAACCAAAGAATCCTATTGGGGGACACCCTTTTCTTTTGGGATGACCATTGCTTGCTACAACCAATGCCTATATAGGTTGTCGCTTCGATGACATGTATATTTCTCATGGGTATACTAGGAATAAGGTTACCTTGTACCCACCTTCAAGATCTATCCAGGAGCTTCATGACACCTTATGGTTGGATTATGATTTTAGTGATGAGGAAACTCACTCTTTTTCTATGATATATCAATATATTGAGTATACTGAGGAGAGTGTGATCTAGAATTTTCTTGGTAACCTAGATACTATACATGACTTTGGAATGCTTCATCAAATTTTTAGCAAAGGTTTCTAGGAAAATTGTGATCCACAATCCTCATCATCATTACAGTATTTGGTAGCTACCATAGATGTTCACAAGTCGGGCACTACTCTTGTTGAGGTAATTCTAGGAAAATATTTATGCATTAGTACAGACTTGGACCCATTCCAGCAAGAGAAAGTTGTGAGTTTGTTGTGATACCATCTTGATGCCTTTGCGTGGAGTTACAAGGACATGAGAGACATCCATCTTGAAACTTGTACTCATCATATTTATATTCAGGAGGGTGCCTGACCTGTCTGACAACTCCAAAGGTGAATGAATCACGCATTGAGAGATGTTGTTAAAGAAGAACTTCAAAAACTCTTAGATGTTGGTTTTTTCTATCCTATATTTGATAGCGAGTGGGTCTCTCCATTGGTAGTAGTCCCAAGGAAAGATGGGAGATGGAGAATTTGTATCGATTACAGAGAATTAAATAAATCCACTCTCAAGGATTACTTACGCCTTCTCTTCATAGATCAGGTACTAGATACCCTCGCAGATAAAAGGTACTTCTCATTCTTGGATGGCTTCAGTGGTTAAAACCAAATGCAGATCACATTAGAGGATCAGGACAAGACTACCTTTACTTGTCCTAGAGGAACATTTTCATTTCGAGTGCTTCCCTTCAAAATTTGTAATGCTCCTGCTACTTTTCAGAGGGAAGTCTTGGATATTTTTGCTAACCTCGAGTGTGTAGAGGTTTATATGGACAACTTTTTAATATTTGGTGATTCATTTTAGGAAGCCCTCCAAAATTTGAATAAAGTACTAGTTAGATGCCAGGGGGCTTGCCTTACTTTCAATGAAAAAAATGTAGATTGATGTGCAAAGCAGGGGTGGTCCTTGGCCATATTATCTATGATAATGGTATCTAGGTAGATCTAGCCAAGATAGACTTCATCATACACCTGCTTGTACCAAAGACATAAAGGGAAGTGAGAGGGTTCTTAGTCATGCGGGTTACTACAGAAGATTCATTGAGAATTTTTCTAGGATAACTGCCCCTCTTTTTCGACTATTGGATAAGGTTATTGATTTCTCTTATGCTGAAGCTTGTCAACAAGCTTTCAAGAATCTGAAGGACAGATTAGTACAAGCACCAGTTCCGAGGGGACCTAATTGGACCCTTCTATTCCATATCTTCTAAGATGCCTTAGATACTACCATTGGTGCAACATTGGGACAAGAGGAAAATCAACAATCCTATGCCATATACTTCATTAGTAAAAACTTGTCATCTGTTGAGCTTAATTATACAGTGCCAGAGAAAGAGTCCTAGTTGTGGCTTTTTCTATCAATAAGTTCAGACACTACATTACATGATATGAAGTATTTATACACACATATCACTTTTCCATAAAATATTTGATGAACAAACCATTAACCAGTGGTAGGATAACTAGGTGGCTACCTTTATCGTAGGAATTAAATATAACTATAATTGACAAGCGAGGAAAGTCAAATGTGGTCGTTGATTTTATTTTTAGATTGAACAATCTTGGCCAAGCAATTCATGTGGATGATTCATTTCCCGATGAACATCTCTTTGTTATTTCAACAAACTCCCCTTGGTTTGTTGTTATAGAAAATTATCTCATCATGGGAAAAACACCACCACACCTATCTGCTAGGGAGAGGCAGAGGATCATGTTGACAAATGGCAATAAGAGAGTCCAGTTTAATTTGTCCTTGAATTATACTAGAAATTAAATTCAAATTCTATTCTCATAGCAACTTAAAATAGTTAAATTAAGTTTATTAAACTTACTTAACTTAGGAAATCTGAGTTGGAAGTATTTATGTCGTCATGTGTATGTTCTCCCTACTTTGTAGGAGTCTAGTATGAGTTAATTGTGAGTTGTAAAATAGAAGACTCAGTTTCATGAGTCAGTTCAGTTAAATTAGCTCTCAAATTGATTGAGAGAACTAATAGTGTGTTAACAGTCAGTGGTGAAAACTAATGAACTCTTCCAGTGCTACTCTAGTTAACTGAATATTTACTCCTTAGAAACTAATGCATGTCAAATCAGAGAAAGACCAAGTTGAGACTAGAGTGCAGGGAAAGTGTACTATTAGTTTTATGATTTTCTGAGTTGCACTGACAGTGTATGAATTCAGGAACTGATCCTTAAGGGATTGCGCAAATTTTAGAGGCTTTATTTCCCTTTAAACACAAGTTATTCTCCATAGGAATTACACATTGGAATATAGACTTGGAGAGCTTGTGAAGAGGCTAAGCCTTGAGCTTGCTTATGAGTTGGAGATTGATTTTTATGAGTGCTGGGATTGTTCTTGAGAGAACAAGCATTGTAATTTCATCTTGATTTTCTGGATTAATACAATACAAATAGTGGGGTTTTGAGATGTGGCTTTCCCTAGATATTTATTGTGTTATGTGCCTTTGATCCTTTTCCTCTATTGATTATTTTTTGGTCGATGTTTATTGGATTCTACTGTAAAGAGTAAAAGTAGATTCTTGTCTCTTTTTTTAGTAGATTACATGAGCTTGTGAATCTACAAGAAAATTCTACAATTATATCAGAGAAAGATCGTTTTTTGGGCCGAGAGTTTGCAGAGCAGATCTGAAAATTTTTGTGCAAAATTTTTAGAAAAAAATAGTAGATATGGATTCCTTGGGAAAAGATACCCAAATGCAAAAAAAATAGGCTGAATCGGAGTTCATATGAGGGAGATATCGCTGATTTAAAATGAGTTCTCTAGAGGATATTTCGAAGTTTTGAGTTTCTAGGTTACAGGTGAAAGTTGAATTTGCAATACATACTTTAGGATCGGTAGATGGCGTTCCATGGGTTGAGGCTTGAGTATTCCTTGGAAGGTAGCTTGAATTTCATAGCCTGGAGGGACAAGATGGAGGTTGTGCTAGAGGACAATGGCTTGAAGGAATTTGTTGAACAAGCAATTCCTAAACCAACAGCTACTGATGCATAGAACTTGGCCAAGTGAAAGAAGTGTGTGGCGAAGGCAAGGCAGATAATCCTTGAGGGAGTTCAAGATCATATTGTCTCAAGTATCCATGGAAAGGAAACCCCGCATGCTATGTGGAAAACATTGACGGACTTGTATCAGAATAGCAATGATCAAAGGAAGTTGGCACTGAAGGATAAACTTCGTAAAATCAAGATGGAGAAAAGCGAGACGATTCCAAAGTACTTGACCAAGTTCACTCAAGGTCGGGATGAACTTGGAAGTGTTGGAATCATGGTTTCCGAGGAGGATATGGTGAGTATTTCTCTTCTTGGACTCAAAAAGAGTTGGCATAGTTATTAGGACTCTGTCAATGGTCTCGAGAAGTTGCCAGTTTGGGAAAGACTATGGTCGGATTTGATGCAAGATGAGATCAGGAGGAACACCAAGGATGGCTCTTCATCAAAGAATGATGATGAAGAGAATTATGCCTTAGCGATTAAGGCACGAAAGGGGAAAGGTAAAATTTCCCATTCCAAATCAGATTCTTATCATGGAGGTAAGAAGAAGGACATGACGAAAGTTAAATGCTTTCATTGTCACAAGATGGGTCACTTTGCTACAAATTGTCCATTGAAGAAGTCCAAGGAGAAGTCCTCAGGAGGAGCGATGGGTGAGGCTTTGGCCTCCCAATTCAAATTGGACTTTTCCCTCATTCCATGCATGGTGTCTTCAATGATGGGAAGTGTATGGTACTTAGACTGTGGAGATTCTTTCCACACGACTAGCGACAAAGAGTTATTAAGTGAATTGAAGAAGAAATATCTCAAGATGCATATTGAGATGGGTGATGTTAGTAAGTATAGTGTTACTAGTGTGGGCACTACTACTTTTTAGAGGGAGCATGCAGCTCCACTCACCTTGAAGAAAGTTATGCATGTACCCGAACTGACGAAGAACTTGGGATCTGTTGCCTTGCTTGAGGATAGAGGCTATGATATGATCTATTCGAAAGGAAAGGCATTCCTTCAACACATAGCCATGGGTCAAGTAAAGAAGATAGGGATTCGAGTTCAGAATATCTATAAGATAGAGGTAGAGGATTGTGCTGCTTTGAGTTCAAAAGCGGAAAATATGTCGAGCTGAGATGCCGGCGAGTTGTGGTATAGGCGATTGTGCCACTTGCATCATGGGGCTTTGAAGATATTGCAACAAATCTCTACTGGTCTTCCCAAAGGTACGCTTGAGCAAGTTGATACATGCAAGTGTTGTACTTTGAGAAAATACACCAAGTCTTCCTTTGGAGACAGAGGCAGTGGAGCAGTGTCTATTCTGGAGAGAGTCCATTCAGATATGTGCGGACCATTCTCGACAACATCCACGACCAAACACATGTATTATGTTATATTTGTTGATGACTATTCTTGTAAATGCTGGGTCTTTTTTATGCAGAAAAAGGATCAAACTTTCACAAAGTTTTGTGAGTTCAAAGCATTGGTAGAGAAAGAGTCTGGCAAGAAGGTTAAAGATCTATGGAGTGATAACAGTGGTGAGTATGTCTCCAATGATTTTAAGAACTTTTGTGCAGCGAAAGGGATTAAACAAGAGTTGACAACACCTCATAACCCTCAACAGAATGAGGTTTCCAAGAGGAAGAACAAGAGCATAGTAGGGGCAACAAGGGAAATATTGCATGATCAGGGCCTACCACTACATTTGTTGGCTAAGGCATGCAACACAATGCTTTATGTTCAGAACCGTAGCCCACATCAGATACTTGAGATGAAGACACCAGCGGAGGCTTATTCCAATAAGAGGCCAGATGTTGATCACTTAAGGATTTTTGGGTCATCGGTTTATTGCCATGTGACTAAAGATGCACATAAGAAGATTTAGCCAACAAAAAAGTTGGGGATATTTGTGGGGTACATTGATACACCCCATAACTATCAGGTGTACATGTCAACTAGTTGGATGACAGTGGTTCCCAGGGGTAATAGGTTCGATAAGGAGAAGGCCATGCGAGTATCCCTTTAGAGGGAGCTTGAGCTACATGCAAATGAGGAGCTTTTATCTCCTAAGGTTGAGGGGCCTCAGATTGATGTTGAGTAGCCACATGTAGAGGTTCAGAGAGTGGAGACATCCACTCAGGCAAAGTCTTCCAGAGAGGGAAGAAAGTGCACTAGAGAGGCTAACAGATTGTTGGATGATGCATGGGAGAATGTGGGAGCACCCACTTCTCAGCGAAGATAGAGGAGGTCACTAGAGAGGTACAATGCATACATGGCACTTATGGGTGCATCTGTTGTGACAAAGCCATCTTCCTTTCAAGAAGCAGCACATCAGGCGGTTTGGGTTGATGCAATGGTGGAGGAGTATGATTCCATAGTTCGAAATAGCATTTGGGATGCGGTCCCAAGACTAGAGGACAAGTTAGTTGTGAGCTCTTGCTGGATTTACAAGGTAAAGAAAGCTGCAGATGGTAATGTGGAGAAGCATAAGGCCATATTTGTGGCCCATGTCTTTTCATAGGTAGAGGGGATTGACTATGATGAGACCTTTGCTCCTGTTTCAAGGTACTCGTAAATCAGATCTATTTCAGCACTATCAGCATAGATGGGTTGAAAGATCCATCAGATGGATGTGAAGACTACCTTCCTCAATGGCATGATTGAGGAAGAGGTGTACATAGAGCAACCCGAAGGTTTTAAAACCTTGGACCTTGATTCACATGTGTGCCAACTCAAGAGAGCATTGTATTGGCTGAAGAAAGCACCTCATGCTTAGTACACTAGGATAGATAGCTACTTCACTGGTTTGGGCTTCACGAAGAGCGAAGTGGATGCAAACCTGTATCACATAGTGGCGGAAGGTAAGTTGTTGACCATTGCAGTTTATTTTGATGATTTCATACTGACAGGTGATGAGAAGCTCATCAAATCTTGCAAGGAGGACCTTGCAAGGGAGTTTTTGATGAAGGACATGGGGCTCATGCATTATTTTCTTAGCATGGAGGTATGATAGGGAGATGGGGAGTTGTTTTTTATCTCAGGGCATTTATTCCAACGAGATACTCAGGAGATTCTGCATGGAGAGCAGTAAACCCATGGAGACTCCACTAGCTGGTAACTGGAGGAAGGAGGATGCTACTTCAGGGGAAGTAGTGGAAGCTACTATTTACAGGTAACTTGTGGGTTCACTCATGTACTTGGTGAACACACGACTGGATATGTGCTATGCAGTTAACTAGCTTAGTCAAGCAATGGTTAGGCCTACCAAGCTGTATTGGAAGGCAACAAAGCATGTATTGAGATACCTCAGAGGCACTACTCAATTTGGGTTATGGTATAGATGGACAGAGGGAGTGAAGCTTCAAGGATTCATTGATGCATATTGGGTAGGGAGTCCATCCGACAAGAAGAGCACATCATGAGGGATATTTAGTATTGGGTCAATGACAATTTCTTGCTACAACAGGAAACATAGATCGATTGCACTCAGTTCGACAAAGGCAAAGTACATGGCTGCAAGTCAGGCATCATGTGAGGCTATCTAGATGAGGAAGATCCTGGTTGCTTTGTTTGGTCAATAGATGGATCCTACAATGATTTATTGCGATAATCAGAGTTGTATAAAACTATTTGAAAATCCGGTTTTCATCATCGGTACAAGCATATGTATATCTGATATCATCATATAAAAGATTGTGTATTATGGTGGATCATGTTGTTAGATTACATTCCCAGGGAGGAGCAAGATGCTAACATCTTGACAAAGGCATTGTCAAGATGTAAATTCAAGTTTCACAGAGACATGATCGGGGTAGTTGATCATCCCTTTCTTGTTGAGAGGGAGTGTTGAGAAATGACAACAAGAGAGTCCAGTTTACTTTTTCCTTGAATTAAATTGGAAATTAAATTCGAATTCTATTCTCATAGAAACTTAAAATAGTTAAATTAAGTTTATTAAACTTACTTAACTTAGGAAATTTGAGTTGGAAGTCTTTCCGTCATCATGTGTATGTTCTCCCTACTTTGTAGGAGTCCATTATGAGTTAATTGTGAGTTGTAAAATAGAAGACTTGGTTTCATGAGTTAATTCAGTTAAATTAGTTCTCAAATTGATTGAGATAACTAATAGTGAGTTAACAGTTAGTGGTGACACTAATGCACTCTGCCAATGCTACTCTAGTTAACTGAATATTTACTCATCAGAAACTAATGCATGTCAAATCTGAGAAAGACCCAGTTGAGACTAGAGTGCAGGGACAATATACTATTTGTTTTATATTTTTCGGAGTTGCACTAATAGTGCATGCATTTAGGTACTAATCCTTAAGGGATTGCGCAGTTTTTAGAGGCTTTATTTCCCTTTAAATACACGCTATTCTCCATAGGAATTACGCATTGGAATAGAGACTTTGAGAGCTTGTGAGAAGGCTAAAATTTTGCCTTGAGCTTTCTTATGAGTTGGAAATCAATTTTGCTGAGTGTTGGGATTTTTCTTGAGGGAACATGCATTGTAATTTCATCTTGATTTTCGGTATTAATACAATACAAATAGTGGGGTTTTGAGCTGTGGACTTCCCCGGATATTTATTGTGTTATGTGCCTTTAATTCTCTTCCTCTATTGATTATTGTTTGCTCGATGTTTATGGGCTTCCGATGTAAAGAGTAGAAGTAGATTCTTGTCTCTTGTTTTATTAGATTACATGAGCTTGTGAATCTACAGGAAAATTCTACAAATCATTCAGAATAGTGCTTCGTACTCCTAGATTCAAAGAGAGATATTTTACACAGGACCCGATCTCATTATCCATATATGTGTAAGTGAGGAGGATGTGTTGAACATTTTAAAATCTTCTTGGGCCATTTCATAGACAAAAGGAAAACATATAAAATTCTTCACACTAGCTAATTTTTTCCCTCCTTGTTTAAGGATGCCAAAAAACATGTTAAGCGTTTTGATAGTTGTTAGCGGATATGCCAACTTGGTCAAGCTGACGAGATGCCTTTATGTTCGCAAGTCATGTTAGAGCCCTTTGAAAAATGGGCCATTGAATTTGTGGGACCTATAGCTCCAACATCTTTAAACAAAAGGCATATATTGGTTTGTACATATTTTGTGATCAGATGGGTAGAAGCTAGGGTTGTTCCATATGCCACTAAAAAATTTGTTATTGATTTATTATTTACTGAAAATTTTACTAGATTTGGTGTACCACGGGAAATTGTTACTGAAAATGGACCACATTTTGTTTCTAATATGGTGAAAGAAATTGTAGATTAGTACATGATTTAGTATTGGAAATCTACACCATGCCACCCACAGGAAAATAGCTAGGTAGAGTCCACAAATAAAGTGATTGAGTTCATCCTTACAAAAATAGTGAAAATCCATAAAAGGATTGGGAAAGTAGGTTAATGGAAGCATTGTGGGTATATAGAACCACTTGAAGGAAAAGTACAGGCCACACACCTTATGAGCTGGTGTACGGGAAACAAGTATTGTTTCCAATTGAATTCCAGATTAAAACTTTCAAGACTGTAGTCCAGTTGGGGTTAGATCTTTTGGAGGCACAAAAACAATGCATTTTGCAGTTAAGTGAATTGGATGAGATGAGAAGAGATGTTGTACAACAAACTACTTTGATTCAACAAAAACATAGTAAATGGCATGATAAGTTAATCAAGAAAAATTAGTTCCACTCGAGAAATTGGGTGGTTTTTTGTGATTCAAAATTCAATAATTTTAAAGGGAAGCTCCATACATGCTAGATGGGACCTGAAAAGGTGATTAGAGTTTTTGAGAATGGGGCGGTTAAGATAAATACCATTTATGAACAATGCACTATCTTCAGGCTGGTGAACGAACATAGGATTAGATTGTATATTTAACCCAACACCAAGGAAGACTTTACGCAAAAATCTTAACAATAATTGGATCTGAAATTGGTAGGGGGGGAGAAAACCATCCTACTATGAGTAGTTTTTGAATTAATATTTTTCCAGAAAAAATAAAATAAAATAAAATAAAAATAATAATACATGACTGTGAAAACTAGCTCATTGGTGCAATTATGTAGGAGGATGCCTGAAAACTAGGTGATTAGCAGGTAGAATTCCCTTTTTAATAAAATGGGAATGCTGACTCGATTTATTTACATGTTTTGTCCATCCTTGAGAAGAAGCAGGACTCTACAAGTATTTCTAGTGACATCATGAGTCAACTAGCAGAAGCTTGCCCCTACTAAAGTTTAGGGCAAAGAACTTGTCAAATTTTCACGCAGTCGGCATGGATAGTTCCCGCTGCAGTTATTTTTTTTTTTTACAAAACCACAACATCAAAACAAGAAGAAGTATGATAATTGGAAATGAGAGAGCTCTGCTTGACTCTATTTCCTGCTTCTTTCTTTTTCATTTTACCCTAAAATTTAACCCTTGTCCCATTTCTGTCTTCCCCTCTGTATTCCTTGTATTTACACTTCCCATTCTTTATTATCCCTATCCCTATTCTATTATTCCCTCTCTTTAGGGAATAATTCCTTATTTATGCCCATATTTCTCTTCCTAAAATTGACACCCTCCCATTCTAAAAATTGCTCCTATTCCCTATTTCTTGTTTCCCCCTAATTTGAAACTTAACAGGATCTACTTTTTTTAGAATCACTCGACATGCACAAGCAACATCTGGGGCAACACCTGGCAGTGAACAGTCGTCAACAAAGCCAAACTGATAAATCCATATTGATAACTGTAGTTTTAAATTTTTTGAATAACTTCAACATCATCCTTCTTTTTACTTCGAATACATTACATGCAGGATATGCAGTGCAAGAATACTATTCAATACAAGCATGATGCATTGTATAGACATTGGCTCGATGCAATATTTTTTACCCTACACCCCATTGAATAATATATTTCATTTTTCTTTATTGATCTATGACTTTGCTTGGTTTATGTCATATATCTTGTTCATATTTTTTAGTCGGAACGAGTTACTTAATATATTTAGGATTTTAGTAGTTATTTATATTCCAAAGTTAGAAAGCGCACTAAATTGAAAATTTTAAACTAGCATATCTTTAATCTATCCTAGACTCTACATATATAATGTTAATATTTGTAATTACTAATCTGATAAGCCACAAACATGATGAGGAGGCACGGGTTTGGTGTCCTTGCTATCATTATCTTACGTGTTAATTAAATTAGCTGAAATCTTTTACCATGCCTCGTATTAAACTCATAGATGGAGTACCGATGATGTTATTTCATGGCTTTAGTTATCATATGAATGCCTTGATTATCTTTGCTGGACCCGCCATTCTACAATCACCCTCAATCAAAATAAATAATTTGTCATGACCTATATCTCATAATGACTAGACATTCGTATAATTTCTGCCACTGCCAATTGGTTTGAAAGGTGGTGGAAATGGAATAATTTGGTGAATTAAGTTTCAACAGTAATGAGAAAAAGGGAAATTATATAGATCGTTGCATGCAGGATTGCATGGGTGATTGTTCTACTGATACTGAGACAGGTTGATGAAAGTGAAGTGTAAGGCTGAGGGAGGAGCAATATAACATATTATGTGCCGAAGTCTATAGTGGAAAGCATGCTGACAGTAATATTTGAACCAGGATTCATTGGAGAATTTAATAAGCTGCATGAGTATAAAAGTGACTTCCAAATATTGAAGGTGGTAGGGTGGCTACCATTCACACAAGTATTCATTGAGAACTTTGATGTTAAAAATGAAACAACCAGGTCCTTGGTGCTTAATGTTTCTGAGCAGTTTCCGGCTGAAGTAACCAGTCTTCCCCAGGAGGGAGAGAACTGGTTTAAAGGGGGGAATTTTGATGCAAATGCATGGCAAAGATTGATGGTAGATCCTGACCATAGAGTTGATTAGAGGCATGTGATTCAAGTGAAATTCTTGATCGAGAAGTGGAGAAGCTTGTTGATGATTTTGCAAAAATTATTGACCTGTGAAGGTCGATTCTCAATGGTACTCCTCTATCACATCCAAATATTTTTTCATTTAGAATCATATTAGACCTTGAATTTCCCTCATTTTCTTCTTAAATTCTTAGAAATAATGTCGCATGGAATTAAAAGGAGCCCCGCTAATAAAAAGGAGAAGCGGTTATATCATGTTGGGTTAATCAAGATATTAGTTTCTGAGGAGTTGAGTCAATGAGGGTCTAACTAGGATCAATTTCCAATGCAATTCAAGACTGGTGGCTTAAGACAACATGTTAATTTAGAAGAACAGTCTCTAGGAGGATTTGTTATGCAGGTACACAAGCATGTTGATAAAAATAAACAAAGTAAATATGTGAAAGAGTCTAAGTTTGTGAAATGGGGTAAACCTCTGGAGGAGTCTGAGACCATGAAACAAAAGGGACCTATGAAAAAGATGGATATTATGACATTGATTAAATATGTTGAAGGGTTTGAGACCGAGAAACAGAGAAAGCCCGTGGAAGGGTTTGAGATTGTGAAACTAAGTAAACGAATTAAAAAGTCAAAGAATGCAAAGTAGAAACAACCCTTGTAAGGGTCTGAGAATGTAAGGATTGAGCCATATTTGACATCTATGGATGGTACCATGAGAATGACTAGGGAAAGGGATAAGGAAAAGTTTGCCTCTCCAATTGTATAAAGAGAAGACGTTCCAACTAAAATCATTCCTGTGACTAAAAGTATTCCTATGTCAGAAGACATTCCAGTGGAAGAGCTAGAATATGATCAGCGCATCAAATCAATATGATGAAATCCCTGTAGATTATACTATTGAAGTCAACACTCGCACAAAAGTCCAGGAAATAACTAAGAAAAAAGGGAAGACACTAAAAACAGATAATAAGCAGTCGCAAGTGGATGACAAGCTTAAAGGGATTGTTGAAGAAGCCATGACAGAACTGGTTCGAGATCATGAGGATGTGCTAGTTGAAGATTCATAAGGTTTGGTTCCTATCAAAACTTTGCTTAAACAAAGGCAAGATGAAAAGAGATTTAGCTTTTTGTAGAATGAAGTGAGGGACATTGAATTCTTGAATCGGTTTATTCAAACTCAGAATTCAACCTTGAAAAACATTGTGGCTCAATTGAATGCAAAGATAACATAATTGAAATAAAAGAATAAAAAATTTGAATATGAATTAAATTCTATTAAGGAGAAGAAAAAATAGTTGGAAGGAGAACTTGACACTTCGAAAGATAAGGGAAAGAGAGCAAGGAAGAAGCAGAATGAAATCCCAAGTTCAGATATGGAAATTAATATTAAATTTAATAAGTGATGAAAAGGGTTTCCAATTTTTTATTTTTTTGCAGAGGTTGGTAATTTTGTGTGAGTACACACAAGTAGATAGGTTTGGGGGAGTGATGGGTGTTGAAAATGTATTATTTTTCCCCTTACCCGCCTTTGTTTCACCTAATTTTGGCTTAAACCTACAGTTCTTATCCTTCATTTTGATGTGGTTTTTGAAGAAAAGTATTGCAAATACAATATTTTACAAATCTAGGTGGAGACATTTATGTTTAATGTTAGAATTATTTGATTTGTGTGTTTTTCTAAAAAATTGTGATCAATATAAACCATTAACCCTTATCTATGGAGTGCCTGTACCTAGGTGGATGCCTGTACCACATATTCACAGTCAAATTTTCAAAATGTGAGCTGGTAGTCATATTGTTTGACGAGATCTGGAAAAATCTTTTGTTTCCCTCCACCAATGTAACAACCCAGGGAAGCGGGGGCGAAGAATCAATGGTCAACTTCTACAGGAAGATCTAGTTTCAAGTGTTTAAGTCTATGGAAATTGGTTTTATGTTGGATCCAAACTGGATCTCAGATCCAATTGTTTCTAAATAGGATTCGGCCTTAGTGCCTCTTTGTTATTCATCATTAGGTATAAAATGTATAACTGGGTCTATGGGAAAAACTAGTGAGAATAGGGGAGATGCTGCTGAAGTTCTTGCTCCTCACACTGGATGAACTTATGATGTGAAGACTTTGTAATTAATACAACCTTTGTGCTAGGTGTTTATTTATATCTATGAGTTATTTTATTTTACATGATTAAATTATTTCTTCTATACATTATGTCTTTAATATGGGTGTGGAAGATGGTCTGGTAAGGGCCCACCAACCCAGCTCCACAACCCTTTGTATATTGTCTGTAGATTAAATGTGTGTGTGCGTTGTGGTTGAAGCATTGGTGTACATTTCAATTTTAAAAACCGCATTGATTTCTTGGTATTGTTCTACCCTCATATTGAATATTGTTGTTTCATGCTTGTGATAGTCTCTTCGAATATATGAGTTGGATTTAAATTTCTATTTCGTTAATGAATCACACAACCATTCTTTCTGAAATGATTGTAAGGGTTTTGGATCTAGTTTCTTGAGGGTTTCAATATTGGTTTCAGACTATTAAGCTTTTGTATAATTTTGATTTGTTGTTTCTTCTCATGCGACTATTCCTTTCTATTAATGCTTCATGATTTGAATCTTTTTTTGTGTTTATTGTTAAATATTTCGAAGGATGAGTCCTGGGGTAATGATTGATTATATTTTGTGATAATATTTATGTTGTCAATTGAGATAACTAGTAATTTGTGACTTAGGTCACTATGAGATGAGGTCATTTGTTAAAGACAAACCTAACTTATTGTGTGCATCATTATGAATGAATTATTACCTTAAGTCTTAGTGATTGGTTCGTAGCTAGACCCTGTTCTAAAATTTGTTCCTAACCCTTTACTATCTTCCCTTTATGTTCCTTCGTGACCTAATCTGCCACAGTCCAGGGTGCTTATGAGTTATATCACCAAATCAAAACATCGATTGTTCCCTTGTCTGGGTAAGAAAAGGCGATTTCATTCTTGTCATTTCTGATATGGGTTGAGTTCAAGATTAGGGTCTTTCATTTCAATATAGGCACTATATGAGGTATGGGTGGTATATTGAGTACAAGAATTTAAGTATAACAAAGCATTATTTTCAAGTATACAAAATCATGGTTTGTATTTGATGTTGTGTGTTGCATTCTAGTTATTGAGAGTTGTGAGAGAATTGTTGCAAGTGTGGAATATTTCATGAAGGGTGTGATGATAGTTCGACTGATTGGTACTTTGCTAAGATTCAAAATAGTAATGTGATTCTATTTATTGGGATTTCCACACATATATCTGTAGACATAATGGATGTATGGTTTGAAGAATGAATGGATGCATTTAAAGTGAAACTTTCCATTAACATATGTGATGCATTGTATCACATAATCAATTAATTTATCTTGGTTGGTTGGTGAGGTTGTGATTTTGAAAGTTTTGTCCAGATTTGAATGTTAATGGTAGTTTAGTTTTTTAATAAGTTACCCTCTTTTTCTATTCACAAAGATTGATTAAAGGAGTGAAACTTCAAGTAGAGATCTTGTTTTAAGTTTGTAGGGTGCAAGGATTTTTATGATTTGATTTGATTTATTGAAATCAGATAGGTTACAAAGTCTTTGTCATACATATAGTACTACACCTCGAAGTTAAAGATTCCAGATTGAAAAAAATAAATGTTGAAATGAACATAAACCAATACTGCAACCAACAAGCCCAAAAGTTTAGGCTTTCCTTATTGAGGAGAAAAAGTTGCCACAAAAAAGGAAACAAAAATAGATGGTTAAAAGAGTTTGTGGCTGGTCATTTCTCGAGCAAAAGGACTAGATCTTCTATAACATTAACAACACCTCAACTATTTGAAACCCCAACTATTGCCAAGGAACTAGTGGAGAACGCTGCTACCGAGAAGAGTAATTCCAAGAATAAAAATCCTAACAACTCTCCATTTAGTAAGCCTAAAACTGATCTTTTGACTAAAAAAAATGATCAATTAAAAGAAGAAATTGATAAAATTTAGAAACAACTTGTGACCTAGAAAAAAAAAATCTTTGAGAAATCCTCAGGATTAGGATCCCTCTTTGAGGTGGCCCAAATTATGGATACACCATCCTCTATTCATAAAATCGAGAAATGGAAAACTAAGGAGTCTAGAAATAAGCTATATGTAATTTGTAGAGAGCTTCTTCGTGAGGTATGATATGTGTAGGAGGGCACAAGGAAATCAAAACTTGTCTTGGCCATGGTACACGCTGATGAATATGATAGTACTGATACACAAGAACTCATGGCACACAATGAACAAAACTAAATTACAAGAAAAGTTGTTGATATTGAGGTGTAGAGTAATGAATAAGAAATGCAGGTTGAAACAAAAGAACCGGTCAATGATGTTGTTATTACACGAGTAATAACAGTCGAGGAAACACAACCTAAGGAAGATGATATCATGGCTAAACCTATTGATGATGACACTGATACACAAGAATCAATAATTGAGGCCATTCAACCTACAGGATAATGAGAAGAAACTCAGTGTGACACACAAGAACTAATAATCAAGGTAGTTTACCCTGTAGTGGAGGAAGAGACCTTGGTATATTTACAAAAAATGATAGCGATGCTATTGTTACTCAAGTAACAATAACCAAGGTAGTCAACTTTGATTTTGACGACTTAGTCATCTAGAAACACGAATGGAAGAAGTTATCCCAATCATTGCAGTCTAATATTATTTCCTTGGGTGAGTATAGAAGGATCATTCATGATCTCAAGGAGGCTTGGGTAGAAGAACTTACATTTCAAAGGATTAGCTGGGAAGAGCTCAAAGAAAAGATAAGGAAGGAAAATAAACAATTGATGGATCTTAAGGATGAATTCCAAGTATTGTAGCATAAAAAATAGCACTTGTATGACCTTACACATGAGTTGTTGAGATACAGAGGACCTTCCCCATCCTAGCCCTTGTTTCTTCATATGAAATATGTTCTTTTTTTGGATGAAAATGGTAAACGATAAGAGACCCTACAAGTTGGCTACCATTTATGATTTTTTAGACACTTTTTATCACAGTAACACAATGGAACAACATTTAATATGTGACTTGTATATGAAAGGGTTTTCCTAGTTCATAGAGAGGGATTTTAGCCTCTCAACATATGTTGGATACATTCAACTACAATCATTTGCCTTGTTTGTCAATAACAAGGTAAAATGTAAATTTTCCCATGAGAATATAACAAAAAATCAGGAACATAAGAGTTTATGGATTAGAGGAGAAGCAACCCATGTTGTTGTAGTAACCAAGACTGATGAAGGTTTTCTTGGATTCATTGAGTGAAATGATGTTGTGGAAATTGTTTGACGAAAAGTCCTAGATCTCTGCTCTCAAACTATTGACCTACAAAAACAAGATGCTTTGGAGGGAAGTAGACTCAAATGAGAGACCTCTAACAATGGGATGAAGAAGAGAGATCCATATTGTTATCCTAATTGATCTAAGCCCTCTCAAGAGTACCAAGGCATATTAATTATATCAATATATGTGGGCCTAATTTTCTTGGTCTTAAACTATGGTTTCCTTTGATATGGCTCCATATGGAAAAATATTATCATTATTATAAGCTCAACCCAGGAGAAGAAATTTGGTGGTTGGAGTTAATTTTTTCTAATGGCTACAAAACTATTATGGATGATACTAAAAATGCCTATGATTTCACAGAACTTCATCGACATCACTCCCACCTATTTCAAATCTACTTAATAAACTAAAAAACCTATTTTAAAGATGTGTCTTTGAAATATAAAAGAAAGCCCAATTAGGCCACTTCAAAAGATCTTCTTTTGGATTCATCCACTAGACAATCAAGTTCTCTAAAAAGATGGCATCAAAAATTTTCAAAACATTCATAAAATAGGTCATTGGAGCCCTTTCAAAGTTATTTACAACTTCAAAACCCATAAGTGTTGGGTGTGGAGCTTGATTATCTTATTTATTCAGAGGTATCACCGCATTGGACTCCAGTTCATAATGTGGCGGTAACGCCGCCCGTAATATTTGCGCTGCAAGGGGGTCCAGGGGGGGTGACAGTGATCTTTAGGAGCCCCCTTCTAGCGGCTCCTAATAAAATAGATGTAAAATTTCCTTGTAAAATGTTGTAATTTCGTACTCAATCTGGGTCATTCATTAGGTGGAGATCTAACGGTAGAAGTTATGTTTATTTGGGGTGTTTTTCCCCTAGAAGGCAACCTCTCGCTATATATGAGGGAATTGTATTGCGTCGATGTAGATCAATATTATGAGTGATAAAGAGAGAGGAGATTGTGTGAAAGAAAAGAGGGAATTACAACATATCTACTGTAGGTTGTATCTCTTTAGTTTGTTGGATAATATAAAACGAAGGACTGACTGTTTCCCGTGGACGTAGTCCAAATTAGTGAACCACATATATTTGTGTCTCTCTTGTTTTATGTGTTTTCTGTGTTTATATTTCTACAATATATTTTATGTGTTCCATTGCTCTATAATATATAATTTTCTAACAACTGGTATCAGAGCCAAAGGTCTATTTGGCTGGTAAACTCACAAGAGAGAAGGGTTCCTGGTTCGAGTGGGAGAAATGGTGAAAGATGGTAGGTTTAGGATCGAAAAATTTAATGATAAAAACTACCAGCTATGGAAGATGCAGATGGAAGATTATTTGTACCAGAAATATCTATACCAACCATTGGGTGGAAAGGCAAAGAAGCCGACGAGTATGATAGACACAGAATGGGATATTCTCGATAGAAAATCACTTGGAACGATACGATTGTGCCTAGCGGCATCGATAGCCTTTAATATTTCAAAGGAAACAACAACAGAGGGTTTAATGTCGGCATTGGCCAAACTATATGGAAAACCCTCGGCCTCAAATAAGGTATTTTTTACAAATCATTTATTTAATATGAAGATGTCAGAAGGTGGATCTGTTGCTGATCATTTAAATGAATTCAATACAGTTACCAGCCAGTTAAGTTCTATGGGGGTAACTTTTGATGATGAAGTTAGGGCTATGTTATTTCTATTCTCATTGCCAGAAATTTGGAATGGTTTAGTTATGGCCATTAGTAACTCTATCTATGGATCTAGTACTAAAAAGTTTGATGATGTTGTTGATGCAACCCTTAGTGAGGAAATGCGACGAAAAAGCTCCAGTGAGTCATCATGCAATGCTTTGATACAAAGACTAGGGGAAGAAAAATGGAAAGAGGAAAGAGCCTAGGATATCGCAGTAATTCAAGGAAAGGCAAATCCAAGTTCAGATCGGGGATAGTGTGTTGGAAATGCGGGAATAAAGGACACCTGAAGAAAGACTGCAAGTCTCGGAAGGGAAAAGAAGGAGATGCACAACAAGAAAACAATCATGAAGCGAATGTGACAGGTGATGTGTTGCAAGATGATTTGATTCTTTCATTAGAAAATATTATTAATCCCTGGGTGATAGATTTAGGGGCCTCATTCCATGCCACACCTGATAAGAAACATTTTCATGATTATGTTCAAGGAGATTTTGGACAAGTTCGATTGGGTGATGATAAACCCTGTAAAATAATTGGAATGGGTACAATTTTCATAAAAAACATAATGGAAATCAATGGCTATTGAAAGAGGTAAGGCATGCTCTAGATCTAAAGAAAAACTTGATTTCAACAGGATAGTTGGGAGGTGAAGGTTGTGTAACAACTTTTATAGATAAAACATGGAAGGTCACTAAAGGAGCCCTGGTAATAGCAAAAGGAGAAAAGGTTGGTACATTGTATTTATGCAATGGTATTTCTAATTCTGTTAATGATTTAACCTCTACAGGAGAAGATATGGCATTGTGGCATCATAGGCTCAAGCACATGAGTGAGAAGGTGACGCAGATTCTTCACTCAAGAATTTTGTTGCCAGGTTTGAAGCATGTTGATTTAAAATTCTGTGAGAATTGTGTTTATGGAAAACATAAGAGTCAGATTCCTCAGAGTTGGGAAAGAAAACAAGAGCGAAAAATTAGATCTTGTGCATACAAATGTATGGGGACCTACTCAGGTATCATCTCTCAGTGGCTCTCATTATTATGTTACTTTTATTGATGATGCAACCAGAAAAACCTGGATTTATTATATTCGAAATAAATCTAATGTATTTGGTACTTTCAAGAAATGGAAAGCTTTGGTTGAAAATGAGACAGGAAAAAGGTTCAAGTGTCTCAGATTAGACAATGGAGGTGAATATTGCAGCAAAGAGTTTGATAGGTATTGTTAAAAGAATGGAATTTGTAGAGAGAAGACAATTCCAGGAACACCACAAGAAAATGGTGTGTCAGAAAGGATGAACAGGACAATCATGGAGCATGCAAGGTGCATGCGATTATATGCAGGACTTCATTTACAATTTTGGGCAGATGTTGTAGATACTCTTGTTTATCTAATAAACAGAGCACCTTTAAGTTCCTTGGATGGTGGTATTCCAGAGGAGGCATGGACAGGTAAAAAGGTAAACTACTCATTTTTAAATACTTTTTGTTATGAAGCCTTTGTTCACATTAATAAAGAAAATAAAAGAAAGCTTAAGGAAAAATCAAATAAATGTACCTTTATTGGATATGGTGTTAATTATTTTGTTTATCTCTTTTATGATTATGAAAAACACAAAATCATTAGGAGCAGAGATGTCATATTCAATGAAAAGGTTTTGTATAAGGATCAAATGTAGGAAAAGAAACAGGAAAAAGAAAATAGAGAATACACCGTCCTTGATGACATCACATAAAAAATGAAGGTGCCTGAAAATCATAATGATCAATAGCCAGAACAACAACAACAACCACAACAACAGCAAGCACCTCAAACACCTGAAAATGGTGTTAGAAGATCTACTAGGATACATAGACCCCCTTGAATGATACTCTGCTTCCTTATATTATGTATTGTTGACTAATTTTGGTGAACCAGAATGTTATGAATAAGCAGTGCAGGTAGAAACTAGGAAGAAGTGGGAGCAATCCATGAAACAAGAGATGGACTCCTTAGCACATAACCAGACTTGGGACTTAGTCAGGTTGCCTGTAGGTACAAAAAAATTGTACAATAAATGGGTTTACAGGTTGAAGGAAGAATATGGAGGCAGAAAAAGGTATAAAGCTCGACTTGCGGTGAAGGGGTTTGCACAAAAAAAGGGTATAGACTTTGATGAGATATTTTCTCATGTTGTTAAAATGACTTCAATCAGAATTATTTTAAGTCTAGCAGCAGCTGAAGATTTTCATCTTGAGAAGTTAGATGTAAAGACAACCTTTCTCCATGGGGATTTGGAGGAAGAGATATATATGCAGCAGCCACAAGGATATGAGGTCAAAGGGAAGGAGAAACTAGTGTCCAAGTTGAATAAGAGCTTGTATGGCTTAAAACAGGCTCCAAGGCAGTGGTATCTAAAATTTGACATGTTTATATCTAAACAAGGTTATACTAGATGTCACTCTGATCGTTTTGTTTATCTCAAAAGGAAAAATGATGGTAGCTAATTGTATTGTTATTGTATGTAGATGACATGCTTGTTGCAGGTTCTAACATGCAGGAAATAAATGTGCTCAAAAGAAAATTGGCAAACTCATTTGCAATGAAGCATTTGGGAGCTACAAAACAAATCCTTGGTATGCAAATAACTAGAGACAGGAGGAATCACAAATTAACATTGTCTCAGAGTGAGTACATGGAAAAGGTGTTGAAAAGTTTTAATATGCAAAATGCAAAACAAGTTAGTATACCTTTGGCTAGCCATTTCAAACTAAGTAAGGAGATGTGTCCCAAGAATTAGGAAGAAATGGCTTATATGTTTAAAGTTCCATATGCATCAGCAGTTGGAAGCTTAATGTATGCAATGGTCTACACAAGGCCTGATATTTCACATGTAGTGGCAGTTGTAAGCAGGTACATGAACAATCCAGGAAAAGAACATTGGATGGTAGTGAAGTGGATTCTCAGGTATTTGAGAGGTACTCCAAATCAAGGATTATGCTTTGGTGGTTCAAACATTTCTCTACAGGGATATATTGATGTAGACATGGTGGGTGATAGAGATAACAGGAGGAGAACAACAGGGTATGTGTTTACTATAGGTGGAACAACTGTCAGTTGGGTTTCAAAGTTGCAAAGTGTTGTTGCACTCTCAACAACAGAAGCAGAGTATGTTAATACTACAGAGTCTAGTAAAGAAATGCTTTGGTTACAGAGGTTTCTATATGAATTGGGTAAGAAGCAGGAGTTGGGCAGGTTATACAGTGACAGCCAGAGTGCCATACATCTTGCAAAGAACTTTGCATTTCATTCCAAGACTAAACATATACATCTCAAGTACCATTTCATACGGTGAGTGTTAGAAGATGGACAGTTGAAGCTGGAAAAGATACATACTAGCCAGAATCCTGCAGATATGTTAACAAAAGTTGTAACTAGGGAGAAACTTAGATTCTCCTCAGTTTCAATTAGTCTTCAAGTATAATGAAGAATATGAGAAACAAATGAAGCAACGATGGACTTTCTATAATCAGTCTCCAAGTGGGAGATTGTTGGGTGTGGAGCCTGATTATCTTCTTTATTCAAAGGTATCACCGCATTGTACCCTAGTTCGTAACGTGGTGGAAACGCCGCCCGTAATATTTGCACTGCAATGGGGATCTAGGGGGGGCGACAATGATCTTTAGGAGCCCCCCCCCAAGCGGGGGATTGGGGGAAGCACCCCCGAAGCTAAAAGTACATGTAAAATTGCCTTGTAAAATGTTTTAATTTCATAGTCAATCTAGGTCGTTCATTAGGCAGAGATCTGACGATAGAAGTTATGTTTAATTTAGGGTTTTTTCCCTAGAAGGCAACCCATTTCTACATATGAGGGAATTGTATTGCGTCTATGTAGATCAGTATTCTGAGTGAGAAAGAGAGAGGAGATTGTGTGAGAGCGAAGAGGGAATTACAACGAATCCATTGTAGGTTGTATCTCTTCAGTTTGTTGGATAATATAAAAGGAAGGACTAGCTGTTTCCCATGGACGTAGCTCAAATTAGGTGAACCACGTATATCTGTGTCTCTCTTGTTTTATGTGTTTTCTATGTTTATATTTCTGCAATATATTTTATGTGTTCCATTGCTATGTAATATATAATTTTCTAACAATAAGGAAAATTATAAAATCCTTATTTGAAGGTAATTCTTCAAATTCCAATAAAAAGGGCTTTTCAACACATTCAAAATTTCCACCCAATTGAAAGGTAATGTCTTCAAGAATTGTCAAAATATAGTCATTGGGAAATTTTGAATAATTTCCCAATAATCTGTTAAGCCCTCTAAAAATATGGCCATTGATTATTTTGGAATGAACCACCTGTATGCCATTGATCCTCTTTCGAATATTTCATTTTCAATGTTAGAGATAAAGCCACTAGGCCATTTTACAAGATCATATTTGGAACCTTTCAAATCTGCATTTGATGCAAAGAAAAATACCACTATGTCATTTCAAAATATTTTATTAGGCCTCCTTCAAATATGTATTTGATGCAAACATAACAGGTCATTAGTCCTTTCCAAAGTAGAAGGATTTAAGGCTCATTCGAGAAACACCACTTCATATTGGAGTTTGGCCTAAGACTATCTCAATATGCACAAAGGATTTAAATTAGCCACCATCCTCAAAATTTGAATGCAACAAATAATTCCAAAAGGAATATCATAAATCCAAATAAAATCGCACTAAGTTCAAATTATAAATCCATGCAACCTATTAATTCAACCATTGTACATACACAACACTCAAATGTAAAACATATTTCACGAAAAATAAATTCTATGGCGTTTTTCAAATTCACCAAGTAAACAATTAAGTCGTGCAATAACTATGCATGCAAACATCATACATTCTCCATGAATTCCATTCCATATTCACACAGAAGCAAAATAAAACATAATTTTATAATTATAAAGATAGAAAACTTATATTTGAATAATTTAGTCCAAGGAAATTTCCTATTGGTGAGCAATTTTCCACCCAACTATAGGAAATTCTTTGTCGATGCTACCCCAAAACATACTATGAGGTCACAAAGGTGAAGGAAACAAGTCTAGATCACTTAGGTCATTCATCCAACCTAATTACTCTTAGGCTTAACAATGTTGTTCACCACAAATCTCTCTAAGGAACCTTCCAACTAAGCCAACCATCATACTCCCTTCCACCTCCCCATACAACTCTAGGAATACATATTTATTTACTAAACAATCCCTAATATGTATTATAAGGCCTTTCCTTTCTTTAATAAATAGTCCGTCAAGAAATCCTCTTTCCTCTTTAGTGTTCTTATTGTGTGCATAAGGAATCCAATTTAATGTATACCATTAGGATCAACCTTTTAGAATCATCTCTTAGCTCTTGAGCATTGAATGTGTAGTAAACTATAGGGAATGGGAATGCTCTCCTGTCAACCTAATCTTTGCAACCCTCTACATCCTTTCATCTCTCTCTCTCTCTCTCTCTCTCTCTCTCTCTCTCACACACACACACACACACACACACACACACAAATTCATCACCTTCTCCTCCTTAGCTCTTGTTAGCCACTAAAAATATTGAATGTATGAATGCTCCAAACACTAAAGGTGCTAGTGCCTAGCTTAGGAATACATAACAAGTTAAATAGTTGAAGGGATGTATTAAACGAGCCCATAACGATGGTCAATTCAATTTATATGAAGACAATGCATGCTAAAAGAGATGGTTCAAATATCCATGGGCATCAAAATTCCATATAGATGGAATCTATTACACTCCTCATGACTTATACTCAACCCCCATACCCTCATAACTATGGAATGTGAACTTTCCCACCAACCTCCACTTATATTTAATGATCAATGGCTAGGGTTTTAATAAGGAACATGGTGGAAAGATTAAAGTTAGGAGACCTAGCCTAATTTCAAATTATTTAACATCCCCTTGGAAACTCTTTCCTCTTCCCCACTATTGAACTCACAACCCCCCTTGTGTTCTTTTATATCCAACTTTGGACATTTATATTGATTTTCAAAATAATATTTTACATTTTCCAAGAATAACACGACAAGTCTATATCATGTTACATAAATAACATAGTTATCAAAACATCCTTATAGATTCATTAGTTGGTCTTCACCTTGAGCTCCCTACTAGGAATTACTACAAGATATTTATGTCTTTTACTATAACATATTTATTAATGACAATGTGGGATACCATGGGAGGTACCCAAGGAGATAACATATGTAACATAGCCATAATAATGGAATATGTCCACTATGCAATTAAAAGGAAATAATATAATAATAGGGGGTAGTTAGCATAAACCCTTAAAAATATTCATGAGAAAGTATGAATACACATAAGTTCATTGTATTGGAGATGTGTTTGATGCATTATTTTGTAAGAAAAGGGGGTATTTTTTAAGGATTCAAATATTACATCTATGTATAGTATTATAAATAACTATTTAATTTTGAAAAATCACACATATAGATATGCAGGTGAATATTCAATAAAAAACATATGATTCACTACTAAAACTTGTAAAATTTTGGCAAATATTACCAATTTAATTATATCTATGTAAAAAGAAAGTGAATTTTTAACCAAATTAGGGAATTTTTTTAAATGACCCAAAAATGACCAATTGGTGAAATTTCACCCCTAAAAAATACCTTGGTAGTAAGCATGGCTTTTGGAGAGATTCCTTCCATAAGGATTAATTAATGGTATTATCATACCTTAAGAGTTATTCTCTCTATATTCTTGTGTTTCTCATGCTAAATGTTTTGCTATATTTCAGAGTTTAAGGATTTATTTATGAAGTTATATAGATTATTCTCTCTTATATAAATCCAGGTTTACCAAATTTACATATGGGGTCATTGCATCCCATCATTACAACTTTTATTTACACATGACACATAATTTAGTTCAATATAAACCACAAATCAAAATTTGGGATAATTTATCTTACTCGAATACCTAATAATTTAAATGTTATCTCTTAACATTCTACGCTTCACCAATTTGCTTAAAATTTGAGATTTTGTTATGAGTGACTTAGAAATATATATGAATCCATATTTTCATTATCTTTCATTGTACAATCCTTAATTCTACATTTTATTTCTTTGATATTAGTTCCATGTTCTCCAAACATCGTCATCAAACTAGATGTTGTTGTGGCTCTCAACTAAATTCTTTGAATCACGTGATATGAAGGTTCTTGTTTTCGGTTAGTGTTTTCCAACTTAAAAATTGTAACATCCACCCTTGTTTATCTTTTTCTTTTGGACAATGATGGTACTAACAACAATGCAATAATTTAGAAATAACAACATTTAGGAAAACCCACAAATTGATATAACTCATATTTCTGGCAACAATGAAATAACTTGAAAAATAGTAATATTTAGGAAAACCCACAAAGTAATATAACTCAAATTTATTTTTAGAGTTGGGATTACAATGTATAATCAAACTAAATAATACCGAGATAACCAAAATTATTTAAAAACATAATTCAAACATGCCCATTAAATATATAAATGCATAAGTCCATTTTGAATAAAAATATTACTGTTGCAATATTGAAATCCAAAAAATCATTGTAGTATCATTATTATGACAATATGCAAAAATCATTGTAGCATCATTACCATAGCAACATTACTATAGTAAGCTCTAAAATCCATTTTGCTACCACAAATATCCTCAAATCTTCTCTAGACTATAGATATCAAACCAACAATGATTCCCATCTATAATCTCTATGTGAAATCACCAATATATTCTCCAGATGATATCTCTCAATAACATGGATAATGTCGGGTTTTGTCCTCACAAACCAAGAAAAGTAATCTCCTCTAGAAAATGGCAATATCAATTATCAAAACCAACATATCAAATGAACTCCACAAATTTGCTTTTATAACTCTGCCAAGAAGTTCAACCTTCTTCATCAAGCCATGTGGAACTAAATAAAATCACTTTTAGTCTCCCAATTAAAGGCCTCGTTAATTTTGTTTTGACGTAAAATATCTTTCACTTTATAACTAAACCTTATAGTCCCTTCATTAAAATTATTAAAATAACGATAAAGTTAAATCAAAGATTTAACTTTATTAATTAATAACTTATTTTTATTTTATTTAAAACCACTAAACTATATAAAATGTTGAGATAATAATCAAAACTAAACCCATCAACAATCCTATAAATGGTAACCATGCTAGCTCACTAAGTCGGTGCTCGAAACTAACTTACTCAAAATAGTAAGTATTGGAAAACTATCCTAAAATCCTTCCAAAAAAACACATCCTACTCATAATCTCGATGACATCTCAACTGCCCATGAAACACTTCCAAACTGCTAGATTAATTTCCTCCAAGGTTCCTTAACCCTAACCTAATAGTCTACGAGAGCTAACTGATAAGATAGAGGTCCACCAACTCCATTGATTAGTAAGGGGAAATTACAATTTAACCTTCCCAAAATTGCTTGTCCTCCAAAAATATCAACTCTAGATGCTGCAATATATGTTCATTTTCCCATGTGGCATCCTCTACTGGAAAAGTCTTCCATTTGACCAGAAACTCTTTGATGACCCTCTTACGAAGAGTCCTCTCTCTAGTATCAATGATGGCCTCTACAATCTATATCAACTTGGCACCCCCCCCCCCCCACCCCCCATCTAATGGTGGCAACTTAGATGAGGGAACCACATTATGACCAAGTTCCTTTTTGTTCTTGGATACATGAAATACATTATGAACCATGCTACTAGCCGACATATCAAGTTCATAGGAAACCTAGCCAACCCTCTGAGATACTCCAAATGGTCCATAAAACCTGGGCTTGACTTTCACTACTCCACTCTTCTTGAGGATATACTATCTATATGGTTGCAATCTCAAATAAACCATGTCCCCAACCTCAAAACTACACTCTATATGATGTCAATAAACATACAAATTTTGTTGATTCTATGTCTATTGTAAATTTTCCTTAAGTGACTTCATGATACCTGAATCTCTCGTAGTAAGTCATTTGCCTTAGGCACTCTACTTTACCTAAACATAGATCCATGAAGTTTTGATTCTCATAAACATATAAATCCATGAATGGAAACATCTTGATAGACATGTGATAAGTAGTATTATAGTAATACTCACCACGATGTAGCCATTTAATCCAAGCTCTCTGTTGACTAAAAGCATAGTTCCTTAGATACCCCTCCACCCATTTGTTCACTATCTCCATTTTACCATCTATCTATGGGCAATAGTTAGTGATAGGAGTGAGCTCAGTCCCACTCAATACGAAGAGCTCATGCCAAAACATACTTAGGAAATTTTTGTCCCTATTAGTAACAATATTCTTGGGCATCCTGTGCAACCTAAAAATATCTTTGGAAAATGAATCAACTACCAAAATTGTTGTATTAGTGACTAAAATGTCAAAGAAGTGTGCAAACTTAGTTATGTTGTCAACCACTAGATAGATGCATTCTTTACCCAATACCTTAGGTAGTCTTATGATGAAACCCATAGAGATAGACCCATTTTTATTAGGAATGAGTATAGGCTAAAGCAGACTAGTTGGATAAGTATGCTCATTCTTGTTTTGTTGTCAAGTAGGACACTCTATAACATACTTAAGGACTTCATTATTAATTCCTTTCCATGTGAATCTCTTTCGGATTCACCTATAGGTTTTAAAGAAACCTAGGTGAATAGGCATAGGTGCATCATGAAATGTCCTTAATATGTTCACCTTAAACTGTGAAGAAGGCACCAAATAAATTATTCCCTTATACATGATCAACCCGTTTAGAACTATATATCTATCATCACAAATTTTAGCTTCCATAACTCTTGTTTCCCATGAATCTTTGACATACTTTGTTGTAATTGACTCTCTCCAATCATCAAGAATCTACACCAGTGAATATATATGAGGCCTCTTGGAAAGTGTATCAATAACTACATTATTATTCCCCTTGACATATACAATGCCAAAATCATATATGCTTGCAATCTACTAACCCACTTCTTCTACCTACCTTTCAGATCCTTTTAGTTGGTGAAATATTTGATGTTGTTTGATTCGTTTTAATGATAAACTTACCCCCAACTAGGTATGGTCTAAATTTAGCCAAAGCATGCATAATATAAAACATATCTATATCATAAATTGAGTAACTCCTCTCAACACTTCTTAAGTTTTTTCTCTCAAAAGCCATGTAGTACTTATCCTACATAAACATGGCTCCTATCCCATCTCCTGAAGCATCACACTCCAACTCAAAGGGTTTGGATAAATTTGGTATTGCCAACAGAAGGCATGTGGACATCACCTATGAAGTGCTCAAAACACTTTTATGCTAAATTAAACCACTCAAAATTCCCCTTCTTAGTCAAATACGTAAGTGGTGTTGTAGTTTGTGAGAATCCATTAACAAATTTCCTGTAGAAACCTCAAAAAATAAAGAATTCCTTAAGATAGGTAAGATTTGTAGGTGTATGCCATACTAGAAAACCTTGGTCTTCTCAGGATCAACTCTTACTCCTTATGCATTGATGATGTGATCGATACAAAGGCTATTTGTCATCTTGAAGTCACATTTAGACTCCTTAGCATATTGATACTCACTCTCTAAGATGCTCAATACCTACTTAAGATGATGCATATGTTCCTCCTAAGTCTTACTATAAAATAAGATTCATTAAAGAAAATAAAAACAAATTTCCTCAATTATCTCCTAAACACCTAATTCATACAATTTTGAAATGTGGTTGGATCATTCATCAATGCAAAAGGCATTACCAAAAACTCAAAATTCATTAAATGGAATATGAAAGTAGTCTTCTCAATATCCTCTTCTCTCATCCAAAATGTGATGATAACCTGATCTCAAATCTATCTTAGAAAAGTATTGTGCCCCATGCAACTCAACAATCAATTCATCTATCATGGGAATTGGATATCTATTCTTGATTTTCTTTTTGTTCAGGGCCTTGTAATCAATGCACATCCACATTGTTCCATCCTTATTTTTTACCAACACTACTGCTGAAGTGAAAGGTTTTGTAGGGTCCTCTATGCCCCATCTCCAATAACTCCTTAATTTCCTTTTCTATTTCATCATTATGTGTTTTAGAATGTCGATAAGGAGTAATTATCACTAGTTTGGCTCCTTATTCCCACTCAATGATATGCTCGATTCTCCTCTTCAGAAGAAATCCCCGAGGGATACTCCTAAACAAATTTCTATGTTTGGATAGAAACCATTTAATATTAGGATGCTAACTATTTATTTGTTGGTTTGACATTGTAGGAATCGTTTGCAAGATAAGACACTACACTATCCACTCTACCTGTTCATGTCTGATTAGTTAGTGCATCCTCTTAAGTGATACCACTCTAGACCATCCATCTAAAATTATTTTGAGACCTACTTTCTTGCCTTGATGGTCAAACTTCATTTCCAACATTTGTAGATTGAAAGAAAACTCTACAAGGGACATCATCCATGCCATATCAAGAATAACTTCATTGTCCTCCATTTCTACCAAAGAAAATTCATCTTGTACCTGATAATCACCTAACTGTATACTTAGATTTGAAATATTACGAGTACAAGGAATTTTATACCCATTAGCTACCATCACCTTAAACCCACTTTGTTATTCTATTTGTAAACCCCTCTTAGTCACAAGCCTTTCATCAATGAAATTATGAGTTACCCCCATATCAACCAAAGCAACAACTTGTTGCCCCTTCACTACACCTCTTACCTTGAATATGATTTCCTTTTGTGCACTAAAGAGTTCTGATATGGCCCTATCATCCTTGGACTCTTCCTCTGAAGTGTCCTTCTTATCAATATTCTTTGAATCAGATTGTTGATTTGATTTTTCTGATGTATTTTTGGTGTTTGGAATCAATTTACAGTAGTCCCACTCTTATTCAAATATCTAGAGGTGTCACCCATATGGCCATAGTGTAAGGGGATACAAGCAATATGAAAGCAAGTCCCATCACCAACTCCGGCCTCTGGAGTTTTGGTGTTTGGAATCGATTTGCAGTAGTCCCACCCATGTTCTAGTTGCTTAGCTTTTAGTTTCAAACTACATTTATGTGAGGGGTCCTCATGTCTCTCTATCATGGAAAGACAACTTCTTCGTTCTGAGGTCATTTAGTTGCTCTCTATCTAACCTGTTAGAATCATTTCGTGGCTATTGTGATTCTCTTTGTTTTTTTTTTTAATCTTTATCCCTATTTTGTAGGAACCCTTTTCACTGAAACTTGCTTCTAGAAGTAGAAACCTCCACGTCCCTTGCTTTTTTTTATAGATTTATATAAGGTAGGTTTCTTAATATAACCTCTCAAAGGTTCTATCAAAACATTCATGAATAGCACTATGAGTCTTCTTTTTGAAATATCTGTGACTAACACTTCAAGCCTCTGAAAATTTGCAATATAAGTGTCAACAAAACCCCACTACTTAAGTTGTGCCAACTCTTTGAAATGCAACTCCAAATCCTTCTTATCAAATCTCTTCTAACCTCTCTATAAAATTTGTGCATGAAGCGATCTTATCATGTCCCATGGCAATCATCCCATGATGCCACCACTTGTGTGCTATGCCATCAAGGTGTATAAAATGCATATTTGATGGCCTCTTCCTTTAGCATTTGGTTGAGTTGGAAATAGGTATCAACCTTCTGAACCAAAGATCCTATTGAAGTCCTCCTTGAACTATTGTAATATGGGAGAGTCAATTTTCCCACTTTCTTCTTAAAACCATAATTTTGTGCTTTGTCACTTGTGCAAGATCTATCTTTCATTATGGCATCAAGATAATCTTTAATTAATAGAGTAGCATGAAACTTTGGGTCACTATTTATCCAATCTTTCATAAATTGATTCTACAAATCGATGACTTGTGGCTCATTTCCAATTGGTGCAAGTGCTCTAGGTGGGAAGGTATGCATAGGATGCCTCAAAGTAATGGTTCTAGTTCATTGATTTTGATTTCCCCCATGAACAAAATTCTCTCCCTGACCATTGTTGCTTCCATTGCTTTCTCCATTATTTGCATTGCTACCACCAATATTAACTCCTGGTTATCTAGCTATCAACTGTGTCAAAAGGTCCAACTATTGATTTTGTGTTTGGGCTCTTTGTTCTGTAGCTTGTTTTTGTCTAACCAACGCATCCAACAAATTTAAAGTACATTCTTAAGGGTTCCGATTTCTAGGTTCTCTATCATCCATATTACCTATATTTTTTCACTCAACTTACCTCTACTTTTTTGTAGCCAAATTTGTAGTAGGCCTATTTCTACGAGTATTGTAATTGTGTATATAAGGTTGTTGGTCAAATCTTGACATATCATTGCACTATCATAAATTTGAACCCATCAGGATGATAGGATGCACTACTCTGATACCACTATAACATACACTTGCTCTTTTTCTTTTTGTTCTTTTGATAATGATAGTATTAGAAAAAATAAAACTCGGAAAATAAACATATTTAGGAAAACCCACAAATTCATATAACTTAGATTTCTTGGGAAATGAAATAACTGAGAAAATATCAATATTTAGGAAAATCCACAAACTCATATAACTCTGATTTATTATTAGAGTTTTGATTACAATGAATAATCACAATGAACAATACCGGAATAACCAAAATGCTTTAAGAACATAATTCAATCTTGCCTATTAAATATGGAAATTCATATGTATAACTTTGATTAAAATGTGCAAAATCATTGTAGCAATGTTATTGTAGCGACAATACTATAGCAAGCTATAAAATCCTTTTGCCATAAATATCCTCAAATATACTCTAGACTATAGATATCAAACCAACAATGAAGCCCAACTATGACTTTGTATGAAATCACTAAGATATTCACTAGATCATATCTTTCATTGACATGGAAAATGTCTCCTGCAAGGACTTTTTCCCTCATGAACCAAGAAATAATCTCCTCTAAAAAATGACAATATCAATTAGCAAAACCAACATATCAAATGAACTCCATAAATTTTATTTTATAACTCTCCCAAGAAGTTTGACCTTCTTCATCAAGCCAAGTGGGACTAAATAAAATCACTTTTACTCTCCCAATTAAAGGCCTCATTTTTTTTTTTCATTTTAATAAAACATATTTCACTTTATAACTAGCCTTTATAGCCCCTTCATTAAAATTATTAAAAAAACAATAAATATTTAACTTTATTAATTAATAACTTATCGTTATTTTATTTAAAACAAACATACTATCTAAAATGTTGAGATAATCATAAAAAATGAACCCACCAACAACACTAAAAATAATAACCCTGTCAACTAACCATTCGGTGCTCAAAAGTGACTTATTAAAAATAGTAAGTATTGGAAAACTATTCCCAAATCATTTTAGAAAAGGCATCCTTCTCATAATCTTGATGAGATATCAGTTGACCATTAAACATTTCCAAATTGTTGGATTAATTGCCTCTAAGTTTCCCTAACTTTACCCAATAGCCTACAAAAACTGAGAGATAAAATAGAGGTCCACCAAATCCACTGGTTAGGAATGGGACATTACAAAATATAAATATTAATTTGAATGAATTAAAAATATATAATTTCAAATTACATTTTAAGACAAATAAATTAAATCTAGTTAAGAAATTCTAAACTCAACAATGGTGTTGAAATGGCATCCCATGTCCAAATAATCACAAACTTAAAATCCAATGCCAATATTCCACATGTTAGACTCCAAATTCCGACACTTGTAGTCAAATGCTTGGGTTGTTTGGAAGTTAACTTGATGAAACAATTGTTTTTCATTTGTATTATGATTATTGTTTTTCTTCTCCATCTTACACTACTCCCTCTCAAATATTTTATCTTTACTAGGGCAAGCATATAAATTAGATGGCTAGTAAAGGCCTATAAACATCAACTCATAATAATCATTGAAACACTTACTTCATGATACATCTTATATTGTTAAATTAATATATATATATATATTATATATATAATATATATATATATATATAATATTATATATATAGATATAAAGAATTAATATATAAATTAAACACGTATATGTTTAAAAAACCATGTAACAAGATTCTTAATTCATGGAGATTCACCTCAAATTTGCTATGGGTATTCTTAATGTAAGTAGACTTTGGACAATACCATGACTTATCAATACCACATGCCAAAAAATCCATAACTCATTCCATATGACATCTTTTTAATTATTCAATTCAATTAAAAGGGAAAAAAGTGCATAACTACGTTGAAGATAAATATCGTTCTTTGATTTGTGAATACTACTAAAAATATTCTAAAATATTCTATGGAGGTTAAATCCATATTATCCACCTAAAAATTATTGATAACTAAATCAAAATTCTAGAAAAAAATTTATTGCAAAATAGACACTACTATTTGTGTAATAATATTAGTACTAATATTTCAATTTTACAACAAAGAAAAAGGAAAATGGCAATCCATGAAAATTAGAAATATATGTAAGGGATTTCTAAAGATTTTTACAAATAAATACCATTATCTACATGGTTATTTATTTATTTATTTATTTATTCCATCTCTTAACACTGTTATGTTAGGGTAGTTGGTATGCATTTATTTATTTCTTGATGGTATTGTATCTAAAAAATAAAAGCATCAACGTTTTGATTTTTTTTTTATATATTGAAACTAAGAGAATCATATAGTAAATGTCATTATACTAGTGTCCTAGAAAACATAACAAAGAGAGGAGTTTCTAGTAAGGAAGAAGAGGAAGAAGAAGGACATTTTTTTAGTTTTTTTCAACAATTATATATATTTTTCACTTTAAAAATTATCTATGGGTCAAAGCATGGAGCTAGGTTACACTTTTTGGTGAAATGAGAGCGTGTTTTGCTGAAAAATGGATGCTCGATTGAGCAATTTTAAGCACTTGATTAAGCAATTTTTAGACGCTCGATCGAGCTGTTGAGGCACTTAAAAATAGCTCGTTCATGCCTTTAAAGAAACTCTTGATCGAGTCGTTTTATATCCCGATTTAATCGCTCGATTGAGAGTTATGGCTCGATCGAGCCCTTGAGCCATATGATTCACCATTAATACCATCAATAAAAAGTTAGTAAGGTCGCATGTGGGATAGTCCTGCAGGATAGTTTTTTAATGACTCAATCGAGCCTTTGAGTTTGATTGAGCCCCTGGTTAACCACATATGTCATTCGATCCAAGGTTTCTTTAACACTTGATCAAGAAATTTGAATTTAAACACTCGATCGAGTGTTTAAAGTGCTTGATCAAGCTATTGAAGTCCTAAAAATTATAGCTTCAACATCTCTTTTGCATATGTCTCGCAACCCCATTTTGCACCCTATTGGATTTAGGGCATAAATTGTTCATAAGTGGCAGAGTTGATTACATTGGATTTGTGAAAGAATCCTCTATCCAATGGCATATGAATTTGACACTTTCAAATTCATATGATATTTTTCATATAATTTATTTTAAACATAACACTTGAAATTTTTTTGGATAGTTTTAAAGGTACTGAATAAAAAATCAATAACATAAAATATACGCAATGAATTAAAAAAAAATTACCACTATCTTTGTTTATGAGTCCTCTTCAAAATGGTACTCTTGGTTTTTCAATTTATTTAAAGAGTTGAAAAAAAATCTTACATGAACACATGTGTCTCCAAAATGCAATTGAAATATTACTTCACCAACTTCGAAAAATAAAAAAATATAATTTTACATAAAAATAATTTTTCAATATGAAAAACTTAGTTCTCTCCATGTAATCATGCTTTATATATATATATTATATATATATATATATATATATATATATATATATATATATATATATATATTATATATATAATAATATATATAATATATATATATAATATATATATATATATATATGTTAAATTACACTATTTAGACTAAGTTATGCTACGTGAACACACACATATTTCTTAAGTTTTGTGAAAATTTGCAAGGACATATATTGCATTTAATGGAAAATAGAAAGATTATAAGACACTATTTTTTTTTTTCAAAAAATATCATTAAGACAACAACATAATTCTCCACATATTGTCTTTTTACTTTGAATCAAAATTCATAATTCTTATATGAATTTTGAGGGGTGCAATTCGATAAAGAGGAAAAACTTAAAATTTCAACACCACATTTGGCCCAAAATTGTAACTGATCTTCATGCTTTCCACCCCTATTTATGTACAAATATAAATATATAATAATATTTGTTAATATTTAAGTTTTTAATAATAAATTATATGGTTTTTTGAATATTTCCTTGCATATTATATGTATGATTTTTTCTAATTCAAAAAAATTACCTAAAATATTATAATCTAGTACAATATTTAAATATTTAAAAATATTTCAAGAAAAAAGTATTTGAAAAGTTGAAAAACTCATAACTAGTGCAGATATATAAATTAAACGTTAATAAATGTTGATAAACATCAATTCATAATAAGCATCAAAACACTTATTTCTTAGTACATCTCACATTGTTAAAATTACAAAAACCATAAAACTAGCTAAATTATAACTTCTTCTTCTTCTTCTTCTTTTGTTTTGTTTTAAAGGTGGTTCATGGAAACTAGGTGGTCATTACATCCAGGGGAAAATCAAGGCACATCAACCCTGAAGGGAATCAAATCCCACTAGCAAAACTTGCAAGGCATAACCCCAAGGGCGTTGAGGAGAATTAACCCCGTGACCTCCAAATCGATGAGGTTCTTAGCAATGGGAACTCAACCAGTTGAGCTAACCCTTGGTGCTAACTAGATTATAACTTTACTATTATTATTAAAAAGAATTGATATACATTTGAAAAACATGGATCATGATTCTTAGCCATGGAGATTTAAGCCCACTTTACCATGGGGATTCTTAATATGTAAATAAATTTTGTTACAAAATAATAATAATAATTTCACATGATAATTGCAATGTTCCACCAAGACTCTGGTACAAGGAGACGCAGGTGCGGGAAGATGCACAAGGGGGACATGTGAGAGTAACCTCAAATTTTAAGGAAATTTTGGGGGTACAAGGAGACATCAGGATATATATATCTATATATATATCAAGTTCATATTCAATAATGAAATTTGATCCACACATAAAATTTAGATTCATAATTGAATTAAATAATGACATACATTGATCCATATCATTCATCATTCATTATTCATCATTCTACAATCTACATTGGTTTAACAATTAAATTCGTCATTCATTATTTTAGAATCTAAATTGAAAGCAAAACAAACTAGTAAATTAGTACTGCTATATAATATATACTAGATACTAAAGTTTGAACACTAAAATAGAAAATTACTAAATTTGCAATTTATATAACTCAAAGTCTCAAACTCAAAAATAGTTAAGAGTGAGGAGTCAAGAATCGGTCTGAGGTCATCAATATCTAGTGTCACAACTCAAAAATCAAAACTAAAAAGTAAAAATGGATAATGAACATTGAAAATAAAATCAACTTCAAGGACTCAATCTCAATGATTAGTCTTCTACATCCATCTGCTACATGTAGTCATCAGAACCATCAATGGGAATGTTGCTATATGAGTCAGAGTCACTCTCTTGAGTAACCAATAGAAATCCAACCAAACCATGCTACAAATCATTTGGTCCATCCTTATCATATATCTATGCACTATCATCTGGATCCACATTCCATCGTGTTGTTGGTCCCCATGGAACACTAGATAATTATTTATATGACATTTTTTTAATTAATCAATTTAATTAAAAGAACAAAAATGACATAACTACTTTGGAGATAAATTTCAACCATTAATTTGTGTATACTACTAAGAATATTTAGAATATTTTATAGAGATTAAATCCTTGCCATCCACCATCCACCTATTAATTATTGATAATTAAATTTAAAAATTCTGAAACCCCTATGCCAAAATAAATGTACTTATTAACATAATTAAGAATTCTATAATTTCAAATAAAACCTTTAAAAAAATATTAATAAATAATATGAAAAAAAAAATATTAAAATCTTCTCATAAAATATAAAATATAAAATATAGCTAGATCTATAGAGCTTTGAAGTTATGGTAAATAAATACCATGTTAAGACACTTCTTAGTAAAAAGCCACTAATTCAAATATCCTAATTTATATATATATATGAGAAAAAATATACTACAACCTATGTTACAACAAAATAAGCTTTCTCTCAGATATCATAGAATTATTTAAAAGTTAATACTATTTTTCATGAAAAAATACTCCCACGTTATATAGTTATTTAAAAATAATGCGCTAAACTTTAGAGTGCTTAAGTTTATAATATTTCTTAATGGAGTGCTCATCTGGCATTCACTGTTTATTTTCAAATCCAGTCCAAATCCAATATAGTAATGTCACTTTACACCATTAAGATCATTGTTGGTTATCCTTTTCCAATATTTATACTTTATCACATTGATTTATTATATTGGGTAAGTGGTTTAAATACCCAAGGTTAGTAGAATATAATTGAGTATATAATTAAGGTTCTAAGAACCAAATGACATTCATTCAAGGTAATGACTCTTTTCTTGGCAACATAATCAGCACACGGAAATTCTAACTCTAACGTTCTAAAAGCATTAAATCATTGCCCATATACTATCACAAGATGAAAGCCCAATTTTTATACCTAAAAGGAATCTAATCTTTTACTTTAAAGATAGGTGCTATCCGAAATAAATAAGGAATTTGAAATCAAGTAAAGATAGATGCTATCCTAAGTAAATAAGGAATCTTAGGAATTTGAAATCAAAGTAAAGATAGATGCTATCCTAAGTAAATAAGGAATCTTAGGAATTTGAAATCAAAATAAAGATAGATGCTATCCTAAGTTACTCTATATGACAATGCACTTTTCAATATTATCATTACATTATTGGTTTAGTAGTGAACTTTCTATGACTTGTTTTTTGACACTTGTTTTTTTACATGTCGTGATAAAATGTTTGGGTTGTTAATAACATTTTTGCTTAAAACTTGATTTAACAAAAATATTTGTTGCAAGCGTACTATAAGTAATGTTCTTTTTGCAATGTTTTTGCGAGTTTATTTTTTTGGTAAGTTTTTGTTATTTAAACATATAGGAAAGAAGGGGATGAACTCTAAAGATGAGTAATCTATAGAATTTAAAAAAAATTATTATTTTTTCATATTTCATCAATTTGTTTTAGTGAAATTTCATTGAGATAAAAAATGCATTTTTTTATTGTAATTGCCAATAGTCTATCATTTTTTAAATAGTTAGTATATATTTATTTATTTTTAGAGTATTCAAAGTATGAAATAAGTATAGAGAATCATAGTAATTGGTTGCTATCATCTTTGTAACCAAGGCCTTGTTATGTATGGGTAGATAATACACATCTATTGATCCAAATTGGATCGTTATATTTTTTTTCATTTATCTCGATGAATTTGGAGTGGAAAAAGTGGAGGAATTAGCTCACGGCACTGTTTTTACTAGCGGCACCTAGTTTGGTGAAATGGGGTCCGAAACCTTTCGGGAGCGTTTTGAGGCATCAAATGATCTTTTTTGGGAGTAAAAAATTATTTCATAAGTGCTTCACCTTTTCATGTTAATCTATACACAAAAATCTTTCCAACAACACAAGAATCGAGTCAATCGGGAGAATTTTTCTTTCGAGAGAATTTTGTTTCATAGTTGAGCAACGATAGCTAAGAGAGATAGGAGGTAGAGCGCACAGACAAGATCTAATTACAATAAATTTTATAGATCTAGAAATTAAATGGAACTGTAATAGTGTAGAATTTCAGGTTTTCAATATAATATTATCAGATATGTTGTGACGAACTGTCCAGTGGAATATCCATGACAGTTTACGGATCATCCATTCATTCTTATATGATATTATAGGTATGAAACAAGAGTAGAGCCTTGCTTGAGTTGTGAATATTGAACCTCAAAGAATCATAATGGTTGGTTTCTATCTCATTGTCATTGGAAAGAACATGACAACGAGGGGACTTTTCTTCAAATGCAAGAGAAAAATTGGTAACCAAAAGATTTAAGAACCCTAGATGAAGAGATCGATGCTTGATAAAGGCTTTAGAGGAAACATTAACACTTGTTAAATATGAAGAAGAACAACAAGCCTTTTGCAAAAGTGGATCCTATCTATTAATAAAGTGCATTATATTGATTTGTATTTAGATGATGATATAGATATGATTAGCATCCAATGATGCCATGTTTGGTCTAAATAAATTCAAATAATACTAAAATTTGAGAGATTGTAACCAAGGGATTGCTATGTACCAGTAACTAGTACACATCCATTTACCTCTATATGGAATTATAGGTATGAAACAATAGTAGATTTTTTCTCAAAGTGTATTGGACCTAAAAGAATCATAATAGTTGGTTGGTATCTCATTGGCATTGGAAAGAATGTGAAAAATAGAGAAGTTTTCTTCAAATGGGTGAAGAAGAGGAATTAGTGGCTAAGAGATTGAAGAAACCTTTCTATGCTTGATAAAGGCTTTAGAGGAAATACTAACACCTATTAAACATGAAGAAGAAAGATTGACATTATAAAAAAATACATATTTATTTATAAAATGCATTATTGTTAATATGCATTGATGATGATAAAGACATGATTAGCATTTATTGATACTAGCTAAATGATCTATATAAATATAAATAATCGCCAGAACTTATTAGGGAAGAAGAACAATTAGTAAATGTGTCAGCTATGTATGGGTAGTTAGTACACATTTATTTACTTCTGTAGTGTATTATAGGTAAAGAAGAACAATTAGTAACTGAGTCAGCTATGTATGGGTAGTTAGTACACATTTATTTACCTTTGTAGTGTATTATAGGTATCAAACAATAGTAGAGATTTTCTTTAACTATGTATATTAAACCTAAAAGAATCATAATAGCTAGTTGTTATCTCATTAGCATTGGAAAGAACAAAGCAAGGAAATAAGTTTTCTTTAATAGGGAAGAAAAATAATCGATAACCAAGAGATTGAAAAATCCAAGATGAAGAGCTTCATGCTTAATAGAGGTTTTGGAGAAAAAATTAACACCCATTAAATATGAAGAAGAAAAACTTGGCTTATGAAAAATTGCATTATAATCTATTTATATTGAAGATGGTGTAGTTTTGATTTATAACCATTGCTATTGGTTTTGATTTAAATAAATATAAATAATTATTAAACCTTTTATTATAATCTTATCTATATATTTTTAATAATTTAATATAAATAAATATTCAACTTTTATATAATCTTATCTATATATTTTAATATTTAAAAATTCAAATTTACTATGTGTATTTTTTTTTCTGAATCAATACTAATTCTATTAAAGTAAAAGGTAAAAGTATTTACAATGAGGGCTGCGCCTCAGAGGGCCAGTTTCCTGACCCTTAGCAGAGAGACTAGAAAACAGAGAGAAAACTCTGTGCTTGTAAGAGAGGAGATTAAACAAAGCTACAGAGGGGTGGAAAACATTACAAAAGAGCTTCTTGCTTGCAGGAGAGGCCAAGCAGAGGAAGCTAACCACCATGAAATTCCAGCGAGATATAAGAACATGTGGTTCAGCAAAAAGAAAATAGGGTCTGAGGTCGGCCTCAGCCATACATTAGACATATCCAAGAGCGTGAAAGAAGTTTGCTGAAGAGAGGAGAGGAGAAACAAAAACTGAGCAGAAACTATAACCCCTCTGGAAAAACGCTTACTTGCCCGAGCTCTGTGGGTCTGGGCGTCTGGCTGTCGGCATATCTGGAGCAGCTGGCTGAGAATCCTCTTTTTCTTCAAGAGCGCCTTCCACGGACTGGGTGATCAGGTGCATGATGCGGAAATTGCGTTGAACCGGACCGCAGGCCACTACCTCGACTTCCTCGACAATTGGCATGCCTAAAACTTCAGCACTCTTCGGAGAATCTTCCTGCATATGCGTGGATGAAGGATTGGGATTAATCTCAGCTCCATGCGAGAGACTTTCTTCGGGGGACGGGGTAGAGGAACTGATAGGTTCCACTGGCTCATCGACCTCTTCAGAAACCATGATTGTCGTGGTAAAAGTGATTATGGGTTGGTTGAGGCGGCTCCGGAAGGTGAATCTCGAGTTCTGGAAAGAAGAATTGGGTGCAGGCCGGGAGGGGGTTGGCGGAGGCGAAGAAGGGGAGGCGGAAGAGATGGGGATGATCAGCGGAGAGGGAGAGGGACGAGCGCGACCTCTGGAGGCCGATGAGCTTCCTCTGCGAGGCACGCCTCGGCTACGAGTCATGGCTTCCTCGGAAGTCTTGCTGCGTGAGCTTGGCAGAGTGCCAATGAAGGACTGGGAGACAACAGACGCGAAAGGGTCGACCACAGGCTGAGCGGAGGAGAGAGTGAACTGACGGAAGGAATGTCGCAGAGAATGTCTGCAACTGAGAGCCGAAATGGCCATTTTATCGTTGGTGACCTCCAGGTTCGAGCCGCGGGGCGACATTAAGTCGCCTGCAGGCAATTGAATGGCGTTAATACCAGAAATGACCAGCTCTGAGTTCGACGGCATGCTGCAATGAATGGCGTCCATCGATATCTGGGTGCAATTAAGCTCATCAGTGTCCGTCCAGGTGTCGTTCCGGCTGCCTGACGTAGGGCACGTTTGAGCATGAGGTGGCAGCATGCGGTGGACACCCGGATCCGGGGAAAATTTACTATGTGTATTACTAAATATGTGTATTACTAAATTTTTGATTTGTATGTGTATTACTAAATTACTTATTTGACTTTATTATATTGTTTTTATAATCAAATAAATTATATTTTTTTAGTTATCTTGATTTTATTATATTAGTTTTGTTTTAGTTATCTTTGATTTTATTATATTAATTTTGTTTTTAGTTATTTTTATTTTATTATAATATTTTGAAAATTTAATATATTAATTTAATTTTGCAATTATTATTAAAAATGAAAATATTTATAGAAAAACTAATACTTAAATTTCTTTTAATGTTATTAAAAACATAATTTAATTTCTAATTATATTAAAATGATTAAAGATAATAAATTAATATCCTTATATTTTAAATATAATTGCAAATTACTGATTAATAAATTGATCTTCTTAATATTTCTTAAAACTTAAGATTAAATATCAATATCAAAGTTGTGCGGGACTTAAAGTCTCTAGGAAAAATTAGAAACGCACTATATAAATGGTGAAAAATAATATATAAATAAAAGTAAACGTCAAGAAGATAACAGTTGTTCAACATCCCAGACATACCCAAAAATGATATAAACATTAAAGCACCCATGACAGCTCTAAAAATAGCTGAGCTGCATGCTTACAGCAAATTTTAAACCAGCCACACCAGTTGATTGGTAGTTGTTGTAACTGAATTGCTAAATGAAATCTATCTTTTTCTTCTGGTTTTCTTCCCTGTTTTTTGCAGATAGAGATGGGGCGAGGGCCGGGAAGGTATTGGCTGTAAGTAGGTTGTGATAGCATGTCATGCAACTTGCAAGGCATCAAACAGAGTAAAGAGAATTCGGATTGGTATCCATCCGCATGCGAATAATTATCTCCATCATCCATGAACTGGCATGGGGATGGTTAGGTAAACACGTAACTATCCATCGATTCCAACAACTGCTGCCTCAGCGAAGGGCAAGGAGCATAGGCGGAGCCAACCAGTGGGAGACGCGAGACTCAACCTTCCACAAACGGGAAGGCCCTCCTACGATTCCACGTACGTTCCCAAAGATTCGCTGCTCTTGCCGCGTCTCAAAAGTCCGTGAGGGTGGGTGCCGGCGCGGATTAGATCGATTTTGTTTTATGTAATTATCCCCCCTCTCTTCCTCCTCTCTCTCATTCAATCATTCAATCAATCTGGTTGTGGGACAGTGCGTTGCACCTGCAAGTTGCAACTGTACCGGCTCTTTTTCTCCGTTAGTTTCAAGATACCAGCAAGGTGGAATGTGTGGTGCTTTTAAAAGGAGATTCATTATTGCGTCTTACTTCCCGCTTTGAGCGCCTTAAGCCCGGATTGATTCAATCCCTCCTGCCTTTATCTTTGCGATTTCTAAAATTAAATTAACCACGTTTTTTCCTTTTCTCGGTCCCTTTATTCCTATTCGCATTCATCCATGAATCTACTCTTCGCTCTATCCTTAAATACTTTACGACGTCTTACCCTAACGCAGTACAACAGGCACAGACATGTCTCGCTTCGTGGAGCCACTGGTGGTGGGGAGAGTGATCGGAGATGTTCTGGATATGTTCGTGCCAGGCGTCGATCTGGCTGTTACCTACGCGTCCAGGCAGGTCAACAATGGCTGCGAGCTTAAGCCCTCGGCAGTTGCATTGCTTCCTCGCGTCGACATCGGGGGTGAGGACCTCCGCAACTTTTACACTCTGGTAAGACAGACTGAAAACGCCGAAATTTTTTCAATTTCTTCAAAGTTCTAGAAAAAGAATTCTAGATTTGAATTTTGAATGATGCTTTGAATTCTTTAATATAAAACTTTCAATTCCTTCAAAGTTTTAGAAAAGGAATTCTAGATTTGAATTTTGAATTATTCTTTGAATTCTTTAATATAATTGTATATTCTGTTTTCAATTTTGTTTCAAATTTAACGAGTTTGATAAATTATTTAAATTTTCAGGTGTAAGTGCTTCTATGTTATTTCTTTATAAGAATATACAACACATCCTTGCTGTCTCCAAGTTCTCCTTATAATGTTTTACTTACCAGTAATTCAAGAAAATTAACGCTTCTTCTCTTCAAGTTCTCCTTATAATGCTATCGTTTTTAAATGTCTGGAGATTTTTTTAAAGATACTGTTATTCTGTGGAGAATTTTTGTCTTAAAGATACTGATATTCCGTGTAAATAATTGCTGAATTGACGTTGTTCAAGATTTCTGAAAATAAATTGTATCACTACAATTTGAAATTGCGTGCAACATTGTGGAGTTTTCAAAATCTTATAAGAAATTTCAATTTCTTTAACCCGGTTTCTTTCCAAAAATCTCAATAACATCAATTTCAAAATCTTGCATGCAATTTATATCTAAAAATCTCAAAGATGATTAGAATAACTACGAAAATCAAGATTCTCTAACATTAAATTGATCCAGTTCATCAAATCCCATATTATTATCAGATTCTTACCAGTGATTCTCCATTACCCTCTTTTATACCTAATTCTTGGAATGAAAATAATTTTGATTTTTTGTTAAAATAATTTTACACTATTTCAATAAAAAAAATCAATAACTCCAGATCGTATTCATATTCAGGTTATGACGGATCCAGATGCTCCCAGTCCCAGTGATCCAACACTGCGAGAATACTTACACTGGTTAGAATTGCTAACCAATTCTAAGTCCTCGTTATATTAAATGTAATTTCCTGGATCTTGTCGATAGTGAATCCCTTTGTCTTTGTGCAGGATTGTAACTGATATTCCTGCAACAACTTCAGCCTCTTTCGGTAAGTCCAGTCATGCCTATACGCCAAGTAACAACTATAATCGTAAGGTTTGCTGGGATTTTTAGTTTGGATAAAGTGCCTGTGGTAAAATCAATGTTTGGGAATGAATGGATTCAGGCAGAGAGCTAGTGAGTTACGAGTCACCAAGACCTACCATCGGTATCCACAGGTTCATTTTTGTGTTGTTCAAGCAGATAGGGCGGCAGACAGTTTACCCTCCAAGTTCTCGCATCAATTTCAATACCAGAAATTTCGCACGCTCCAACAGCCTTGGTCTGCCAGTGGCGGCTGTTTATTTCAATGCTCAGAAGGAGACAGCAGGTAGAAGACGCTGAAGGTTACCTTATGTTAAAAGTATTTTAGAGTATATGTTTTTATTAAGATCGTTGGATATCTCACTATCTCACACAGAAGACATGGATGGATCAGACATCCACGTTTATCAGATGAACTGCCATAATGTGCGCTCTATGCTTTATTCTTGTCTCAAATTAATTCGGTAGAAACAAGCGCGTGAATCCGTGTGAACCAGACACTCTTATTTATCTGCTCAGCAGCCACATTGTTCGCTCTGCGTTCTGCTTTTTCAATTTTAATTTGGTAGAAATAAGCAGGTGAATCTTTATATGGTGCAACCGTGTAAAAGTTCAGGTGTTTTGTGAAATATTTGCATTCACCTTCACTAGCTTGCACTGTGAAGTGAAAACTATTTTATTCAGAATCTTGTCAATAATGTAAAAAAATTATAATACAGACTTCTAGAATCTTTGTTACTAAGTTTATATTTTTTCCCAGTACAGGTATGTGTTTTTGTTACTAAGTTTATATTTTTTCCCAGTACAGGTATGTGTTTTTGTTACTAAGTTTATATTTTTTCCCAGTACAGGTATGTGTTTTCAGTGTATATAAAGATCTTTTTCACTTTCAAAAAGCTTACCGTCGGGAATTTTGAAGCGATATATATCTCACTGGGAATTTTGAAGCATGCACCTTGTTCCGGAATAATAGGATTTTTTTTGGAATAATAGGATTTTATTCAAAGCTTTGGGTAGAAAAACTTTGTCGTAAATTAGGTGCGGTGAGCTTTTATCTATATTTCTCAATATGGAATTTTATCTATATTTCTCAATATGGAATTTTTTTTGGTTGTATGTGCAATTTCAAAATATGGAATTTGTTCTTACATGACCGATTTTTTATTTAAAAATTTTAATAAAAAAAAATTATTTAAGAAATAAGTTTTATTCAAAAATATACATAAAAAATTATTTAACATCAAAAATAATTTAATCATATTTAAAAAAAAACCTATTAAAAATTTATATTTAAATTTAAAGAAAATGCTATATATTATAGATTATTTATAATTTTTCAAAAACAATGACTATTAATTTCATGTTTATAAAATTCAATCTGAGACAACTTATTATTAAGTTTTATATTAATTTAATATAATTTTTTTTATATTAATAGATTTTTTTTATTTTACTATAAGATATCAATAATACTATTATATTATCTCTATTTCTAATTTTATAATAATATACATTATAATATTGTCTATTTATATAATTGTTGTAAAAAATATTATATTTTATTATATGCTTATTTGTTTTTTTTTTTAATTAGTTATAATCTAATTAATATAATTTTGATTTTTTTTTAAATTAAATGAAGTGGTTTTAGTAGCTAGAAACTTAATTTTAATAAAAAATTAATTTGAAATTTATATTTCTTTTTATAAAATAAAAAATATTATATATCAAGTTTGGTGCTTGTCACACACAATAAAAAGTCTATAACAGCCATAAAGTTCTGCTCCTAATATTTCAAAATTATAGTGTAGTATTGATATAAAATTATATTTTAAAAAAAATTATAAACTACTTATATCTACAAATTGAAAAATAGTAATAACAAAAAAATTATTTCAATGATATTTAAATTTCCATCTTAATTTGGCATTAGGTTGAAAGTAAAAAAAATTCTATTATTTCTAATTTCTTTATGAGTGATGTGTAATTTTTTCACAATTCAATATGGAGTTGACATACGACATCTAAAAATAATATTGATATTACAATTTGATATGAAGGATGTGTAATTAATTGATATGTGGTGTGTATATTTTTATCAGTTTTATACTTGCAATGAAAGCATTGGAAATCCTCTCCACATTTGGTGGATGGTAAATCCTTGATCAACAACTAGCAATAATATCAAAGAAATTCAAGTCTAGCTCTAGACTATATATATATATATATATATATAGGTGGGGATTTTCTATTCCATTGATCCATTTTACATATTAACTCTATTTGTTAACGATTAAGAGAAATCATCGGAGTTGTTTTTAGTATCGGGCTAATTTTTTTGAGGTGAAATCTTGATTTGTGTTATTTAAACTGGTTTTTTGAATGTATATTTGGATTCAACACATTAAAAAAACCCCTAGGGCACTTAGATTTTGAAGGGGTTACCCATCAAGCTTGTGATTTCAATAAATCCTATCAGATTTTAGAGAAATTAGACGAGAATAACCCACCCGAAAAACATCCAAAAAGTCTCACTAAAGACAACTCTGAAATCAAATCTCTTGAGGTGCAAGTCTTTTTATATATATATGCACACCCCACATGTCTCATTCATTTCGAGTAACAAACTAATAAAATATTTTAATCATATAAAAAAAACTTACAATCATTTATTTTGTACAATATATACATAATTGATATTGAAATAGTTTGCAACAATACACACCATATTTGTTTTCATCATTATTTTTTTTTTTTTTTA